>JAODFX010046655.1:0-10226 GCA_027580035.1 Dorylogaster longipes | reverse complement strand
TGCCTTCAAAGTTATGTGCGTTGTTTGGCTAGTGGGAGTTTTTTCTTTCGCAGTCGGTGTCGGCTTCTAGTAAAGTTTGCTCATATTTCGCATACGTGGTGATTATAATGAGGGAATAAATCACAGCGGAACAAGCAAAGCACCGTTTCGTGGGTTATTACACAAGAGAAAACCTGTTGCTGAATCTCGGCAGTAACATCGCGGCGCGCCGCGCTCGCAGCAATCGAACAAACAAACTCGCGAACCAATGGAGACGTTTTATAAATGATAACATTAATTCCCCGACGGCGATCGGGCGTCGCGCACAATCACTTTGCGGCCGCGGCGTGCATCTCTCGCACCGCTGCCTCCGCGCACGCACACTCGCACTCTTGCTGCTTGCTTGCTTGCTTGCTGCTTCATCACGTCCACTCGACGTCGAACACATCCGGTAATGTCCGACGTGAGCGCAGCCATTAAGCAGCGTGCGACCAACACCGGCGACATCTATTAGCATTACGAGGACAATCCAACGCCGGCGTAAACGATCACTTAAGCGAACATTATCGCGCTAAACCCGTGACTTTTTACATGCCGCACTATTAATTACGCGTATTTGCAAGCCCAACTATAATACGCGAAAAGCTTGCAGCATCTTAGACCATAGACATACGGATTGTCAGTATTCTATACTTATTATGAGCGGAAAACACGAAACCATGCATCACTGTGTAGTGGCAGGGAAGTTTGAAAGACGAAATTTTGTTCTTTTCCGAAGTATTCTTTATAAATAAAAACAAATATGAACACATAACCATTATTATCTAAACAATTTCCTAGATAATACGCATAATTCTCAGTATTTGTCAAAATAACTTTCTAATAACAAACGCATAGACCACGATGGGAAGGTGAGGTTATACACCTTGTAAGCTTAACACAGTTGTAAGACAGTACAGCGTACTGTGGGTACTGTGCTTTTAAATTTTCCACGCTCTTCTGCTTCCGCCTATCTGCAGGATAACGATATCTTCTGTCCTTAACGTGTTTTCGTGCTTTTTGGTAGAATACTGGTTATCCATATGTTTATGGTCTAAGGTGCACACCCTGTTTGCGGATGCGAATTCCGATTCGTAATTGCGCAGTGCATCGATTAATTTCGCCCCGGCGAGAAACAACCCCCTCGAAATGCTTATCGTTATTGCTCGCCAGCGGCAATTTGAGATAACGCTGCCAATGCGGCACATAAGCATAAACGTACCTTGCAACTTGCAACAATAGATGGCCACCGATGGCCGATCGTTAAAGTTAAGCTTCTCCTTTTCCAAAATTCCCTCATACTGGGTGCTCGGAAATTTATCACAATCTCGAAGTATAGAAATAGAAGTTAACGTCATAATTCGATTTTTATCAGCTTTATTTTGCTTACAAATTGTTCGTTTAAGTATGATTGCAAAACGAAGACATTGCCAACATAAGAACCAGTGCAAAGCAATATTTATGTGATCATCATTTAGATGAAATCCTCATTTTAAAACATTTTTTTCTTAGCATTTCAGTTGAATAGTGGAAGTCTGTGTTCGAATTTTAGATCACCCTATAAGCACTTGGCATTCATTGGCCGCAAGTATCCTAAC
Source organism: Dorylogaster longipes (assembly GCA_027580035.1). Taxonomy (NCBI): domain Eukaryota; kingdom Metazoa; phylum Arthropoda; class Insecta; order Coleoptera; family Staphylinidae; genus Dorylogaster; species Dorylogaster longipes. Next base: position 8,610 of record JAODFX010046655.1, on the reverse strand, counting down.
CTCAAAATTTTACGACTCTTTCTTACGCTTTGAAACTGTTACTGCGAAAAAATAATTACGAAGTGTAAGTTCGTATTGCCCCACATTCCGCAGTTATTTTGACTCGTTCAGATCTTTCTCGACCCATTCATGGGCAATCAAGTAATTCAATGCTTATAATTCATGTTCCTATATTTGCCTAAATAAAATAAGATAAAGTATGCAATGTAGAGCAATTAAAGCCAGAATTCTAATTCTACTGGTATAAGAGAATAGTGTACCTATATAAAAATAATTAATAATAATTTGATAGCAACAAATAAATCTTGCAACACTTTGAAATATTGTAAATTGGGAAACACATTTATTGTCTTTTCTAATTCATGTCCTTTATTTATTTTATTTTAATTTAATTTATAATTAACCTAACAAGTTGTGACGCGATTACTTCATTAATAACTAGAATTGTATCTTCAAATCGAAGTTGTTAAAATTGATTAATTTCAGTATATTGTATTTAAAGAGAACTGAACGTTTTAAGTAACGAATTAACGCTTAACGGAATTAACTTTTGGATTAACTCTGTCTACCTATGAGGATGGCATTCTATTGTCTTCGATAGCATGTTTTAGTGTTTTCTGCTGTCCTTATGTTTATGGTAGATATTTTATAGTTTGTATTTTAAATGCGCTAGCCTAAGAAGCATTTTGCATTTTATTAAAATGTTTTTAACAATCCATTTTCGATTGCTAAAATACAAAATGCATTTGCACATGTGTATCTCTCTCCTATGTGGGCATAATAAGTCAATTCGAATTAGTTACTGTCCGTGAAATGTAAATAAACATAATGCAAAGAATAATTCCGCCGACAAAACAGTTAATTGTTATAAGAGGCCTTTAATCGTCAACTGCCGTCACGTACAAGATCGCCTAGTAACATAATTGTGCTGGTATCTAAAAACGTGCTTTTCATGTGGCAGAGAAATTCTTACATGCTAAAGAAAGTTTAAAGACGCCACCATCGAGGTATATCAGTAACTTCCTTAATTATTCGTTGAAAAATTAAATTCTCTTTCTTCTTATGAAGGTTTTTGTCAATAGCCCATGCATTTCTTATTGGCTGAAGAGATAACTTCACTCCAGTATTTCTATTGTGATTACCAATCATGATTACGAATCACGGCCACGAACGAAAGCTTTCCAAAACTATTTCCATTTTAAACCCCATTTTAATCTATTTTATATTTTGTATTTGAAATGAATAATGAATGAATAAACCTATTTGGCATTTTGCATTTTCAAATAGGTTATCGCAATTCTTTTGCATTTTCATTTGAAATGGCTTTGAGTAACCATTTTGCACATCTCTGGTTATGACGCCACGACGCCGAAACAAAAGCGGAACAATTCAACAGCAGCGGGTTTCGCCTCGCTGCGCCAGATTTACGCGCATGCGCGTATGCGCTATGCTATGCAAGGCCTGCTAACGACTCCATCTCGTTCACGTTCATGCATGCATTCACTCCTCTTTCCTCTTTCTCTCTCTCATGCTTCTCTTGCTTCAGTTCCCAGCACCGCCACCACGCATGCATAACGTCGCCACCGCCACCTCCGCCGTCTCCGCCGCCGCCGCCGACAGCGAATAATGCTGTAGGTGGGGAGGGGGCGGCGGTGGCGGCGGCCGGCGTTGGTGCGTTGGTTGCCCTTCCTTTTCGTCTTTTATGGAAATGATTGCAAAAAAGCGCCGTGGCGCATTCGTTGCTATGGATATAAAACGTGATCGATATTTTAAGGGGGCGGCGTTAAAGTCACAGGCATCTCTCTATGCGCGCAGATTCCGTATTTGAATATGCGCAAGATGGCATATTTACTGCCACGCGCACCTACACCCCACCGCTGCTGCCACAATCTATCTCACTCTCTGTACTGCTGCCGCCGCCCCTTCGATGCGAGCCTCGCGCAAGAGCGAGAGAGACGAGAGGGAGGAATATGCACTCGATTGCGCCATCGCCGTTGCCGTCGCCTTGACTATTTCCATTCGTCCGGCCCCCGCACACCACATCCGGCCTCTTTTTTACTTACACTCTCCTTGCTTGCTCCTTTTCCTTCCTTACTGCCACGGCTAGACGCTTTCTTATGTATCAAGTTTTTAATGTTTCAACTAGACTTCCGAATTCACACTGATTCTATACATTTCGCCATTCACATTGAAACATTCGTCAAATTTACACCATTCCAATTTCTTCTTTTTCTTCTTGCTCTTATAGCACAATAAACGTGATTATTTTTTATTTAGTTTCTTAGTGTTAAATTACCTATTATATGTACAAGTATGCGATATAGGTAAGCAATTTAAAGCAGAGCAAATAATATAGGTTCATAATTCAGAAAGAATTTATAGTGAATCTCATAAATTTTTGTATATGTAGTCATTCTTTTTAAAGAAAAGATTTTTTTAGTATACTATAAACTATACTGAAATGTAGAAATTGCAGTCAAAAGCTTGAATTGATGCATGTAAATGTAAGTATGGGCTAGGTACTGCAAAACATAATATTTCCTAATGTGACATTAAATTTTGAACTATTTGAATGTAAATAAATACTGCATATGTGACAAACGAGATATTAATTAATAACATTTTTATACAATAATTTCGATTTTTCGTTAATACCTTTTCAATAATTGGTTTACTTAATATAGAATTTCTAGTGACATCTGTGAGAGCCATATTAACACCAATGTATTATTTGAAAGAAATTCTTGTACTTATAACCAGAGATAACATTGCTAGCTTCGAGATGGCGCTGAAAAGAACTTTATCACCTTTATGATATAATCTAGGTGCTCTGCGTGCTCTGTGATATGTAAATTATTCCAAATTATTTTCGGAGAATTAACACAATGCGAGAGCATATTGTTTAATATCATTTCTTTAAATTCTAACCATGTTTGTTACGCATCAGTTAGCTAGTTGTAAAACTTATAACCTGCTGCTTGAAATGCCACTTCAGCAATGGCCAAGAAAAAAAAGGCAAATCAAATGATAGAAATTATAGATGCGTTCGATCGTCAGGAATCATTACAATTTCTTACCCTCATTTCTCTCATTGGTCCAACTTTTGACAACGTGATCACGATCACAATCGAAAGCAGCTAGTCCCAACCTAACCTCCTAGTCGTCAACTGGTTTTGGTGAATGTACAACTGCACACTTTTCAACTGACTGAAACTTGATTCTCAATGAAAAAAAAACTGGACGTAAGTAACGAAGTAAACAAGATTAACCATACCCACCACCTACGTGGTGCGAACGAATGATTATCGAGAGAAAAGATTGTTATGGAATTATGTAATTGTTGACAAGTGCGATTTTACAGAGATGCGGGCCCGCCATCTTGTCGCAACCGTCGCCGCCGCCATCTCGTCGCTGGGCTGGTGGCCTTAGCGACGCGGCTCGCTATGATCCTTGGGGCAGTGCTTCTTGAAGACGTCGACCTTCTTGTGGTGACGCTTCTTCTTCTTGCGCGGACAGCGACTCAGACGGCGCTCCTCGCGCGCCTGCGCCATCGCGTCCTGCTCGACCTCGTTGACCATGGCGGCACGCACCTTGCGCGGATCGACGTGCTTGCAGTGGTCCTCCTTGCAGATCGGCAGCGGCGGACACTTCTGCGGCGTGCAGGGGTCGAGGCAGTTCGAGCGCCGCTGGCAGAGTGGAAACTCGCGCGGCTTCGCGCACGGATCGCACTGGGGCGGCTTGACGGGCGTCTGGCGACGACGGCGACAGCGTGCCGCCGCCACCGAGAAGGCTGCGGAGGCCACGGAGCCGCGTGGGGCCCGTGTCAACGCGACGACGCATGCGCGCACCAGCGACATGGTGGTGGTGGTCGTGGGGATGGAGCTGGTGGTGGTGATGGTGGTGGTGATGGTGGTGGTCGTCGTCGTCGTCGCTCCTCTACTGCGGCGCGCGCATGGTGGCGGCGGACGGGTTGGTTAGTGCGGGTGATGGAGGTGATGCGTCCGAACGGGTGACACGGTGACGATGGAGTGCGCGTTGTCACGCGCGCGATGCGTTAAACAAAGCGCGCTGGGCATCGCCACCTGCGTGCGAATGCGACGCTCAGAGCATGCCATGCTCGCGTCGCGACGCCGTCGTCGTCGTCGTCGTCGCGTTGCCCAGCAGCGCGGCGACGCAGCGACGTGCTGATGCACCCTCCTCGGATGCGGACAGCAGGTGCTGCGCGCACTCGACGAACGCCTGCAGCCAGCGAGAGTTGAACAGCTCCACCGCCGCCCGGCACACCACGATCTTCCAGAAGCTAAACATCACCTCGACTTGCCATCGCCAAACCGAATTCGATGCCAAACGCTTGTCAATCCTTTGTCAACTTTGAATGCTACTACTGACAACTTTGCTCATCTGCTGCTCATCCATTATTACAAGTCATCTCGTTGTGACCAATAATGATTGAGTTCATCATTGACTGAATGTTTATCAACTCCGTTTGATCTCCATTTGTTGTCACTTTTAAAAGTATTGAGCCTCGAAGTAGCGAATTTGTGCTCTGACGTCATTGCTCAGACGCCCTCGAACGATCTTGAACACATTTGAGGAACGCTTGGCATCGTTGCACGAAAGAGTTCGATAACGAGAGAAGACCAATCGGACCAATCACGAACGGGTCGGCGTTATGCCGGCGGATACTATCTCTCTCTTTCTTCTCGCTTCGTCTCTGTTCGCCTCCGTCATGTGCCGACAGGTGGCGACATAACGAAACGATCCGAACTCTTTCTTCACCACCATTGGTCCATTTTCAAATTTGGCGACACCGAACTTGCGACGATGCCACGGTTTACCTATCGTGAGCACTAACGTCACACCTAATTGGTTCTATCTTTTATTGACAACCTATAACAACAAATGAAAGACGAACGAGATACTTTCGGAAGAAATGACGCTTTCCATTCTGTGCATTGAATTTGAACTTCGAATTCGACCAAGCACTCGAAGTCCATTGCAACTTTTGACAACGTTTTGAAAACAATCACAATCACAAAACGCACGATCGAAAGCATCATTGATTTTGAGTGACTCGGTGTTTTAGAGCAACCTTAATGAAACCCATAGTCAGCAATAAGCGCATGCAAATCTATGCATGCGCACAAAGCGGCTTATCATCGAAGCGCGCTGGCTGGCTGATAAAGTGAGACGCGATGCAAATCGGCGCGCAAGTTTCGCCGTCGCGTTCCGCATGCACGCGATTACATTCACCGTCGGCGTCGTGATAAGTGCGTGCGCAAACGCGCGTTGGCGAATTGATAAGCGAGCGTTTTGATTGTGCGCAAGCAGCGGACGAACGCAGACCGAAGTTGGGCTGCAAAGGTGAACATGCAACTCTTTAATCCGTTCACAATCCGCTTAAATGATTCACTTTGAAGTTAACGACACATTTTAACGCTTATGTTAGCTTCCGTTAAACTGAACTTTCGCATTCATTATATTCAAATAAAGCGCCAATTTGTTCTTAGAAGAGAATGGATGCTAACCTCCTAACCTCCAAATTCGTCCTTATGCTATTTATTTTTATTATTTCGCAATGTAATACTTATTAAACTTTTGCAAATAACTTATTTATTATTCAAAAGTTTTCAATCCAAGTGCCTGTGAACTTTGGATTGTGCTTCTTATGTCAATTAAATCACTATCTGTGTTTGTAAGTTTCCAGCTGCAATTTGAGATTAGAAATTTTCGTAGTATTTCTTACGTCAAATATAACCTTCTTGAAACAACCTTAAGCAGTGAGTTAATTCACTAGCAGAGGATGTCGTTTTTTTCCCATTGCGTTTCGAGGTTATGTTTTGCGTCGATTATCATATTCAATTTCGAACTGCAAACAAATACTTGCTTTGAATGGAAAGTTGAATTTCCAATGTGGAAATAAAGCAGTAAGTTAATATACGAACGCAACGACTTTGTAAATATTTCGAGGTTAGGTCACAGTGAATCTACAGCAGCTGATTTTTTCAATTTTCTTTATTTATATATCTCTTACATTAAGTGGCTTCACGCAGGTGAATCTGGACTTTTCTTTTTCACTTGTAGATTTTGACCTTTTTCGTATTAATTAGTTTTTTTTATATATAATTCTGATAAGTGACAATTTTTAAGATCAATAATTTTTTTCTTTTTCAACGTAGATTGGAAATTAACTTCGGTTAGAATTCATCTTCGATTATGTAACTGTTATTTAATTAATTGGAATGAATTGTAGGAAAAAAAAGTATGATTTTAAAATATACTAAACTGATAGCGAATTAAGTTAAATTTCAACATTAAATTTTACATTAGTTTGCATATTACGAATTAAAACGACAAGTACCACGTTTTGATATTTGCTTAAAATAAGGTTATGTTTGAGTGTAGGCAAAGTAGGATATCTAAAATTCACAAACACACACACACACAAAAAGAAAAGTCCAAACTTTATTGCCCCATATCTTTTTGGTAATAATGTTTTTGTTTTAAGAGAATGTGGAAAACAATTCCTCGTTCGTAGATAACTGAGTGAAATGTTCATTCGAGATGATTGCGAATGTTGTACCATGTCGCAGACGAGAATTGCGCCACGAAAATGGCGCAATCTTGATAAGATGGTGACGCGCTGGTGACGCAATCGTTGCGTTGCTCGCAAATCTTCGGCGTGACTTCGAGTGTGAAGTTCGCGACGCGTCTAAAAATATCCGCACGGCTCCATTGTGACTTAAGTCATTCGCGCAAGCGCTACGCGAATGAGTGAGTGAGTGCGTAATTGCAGGTTGAGGTTGGTACTTTGCATTTGTTTGCTTCTGTTTGCACGCTGCTCAATTGCGCAAGTCTTCTTCTTTGTTTTTATTGATTGCTGATGAAATTTCCTCTCGCGTTTATTAGCGTTTATTAAACTTTCACTTTTTTCGCGCCTCATTAACTCGCACGCAAGCCAACTTGAGCACAACGTAATATTTGCAGGTTATCTTCGACTGATTTGCATTCGATTGATTTACTAGCAATTCGGTTAGGTGTCAAATAGGTTAAGTAAACATTGTGGTCGCTTGATTAGAATTGAAGTGGAAGAAGAACACAAAATGCAAACGTGGAAAGTTCAACGAACAAAATAGATTTGCATTTGGAATTCACTTGACCTGGAAACGTTATTGAAACGATATGATTTGCTGATTTCGAAATTTCTGATTCTAATCACTGATCACTAATAATAAATGATCAAAAGATTGGACTCATTAAGATGGATTAAATTGATTTATGTAATAAGGAGGTTAATTATTTAGTATGAATAAGCAATGAGCTTGTTTTTTTTAGTATTCTATTAGAATAACTAATCATTAGAGTGAATAGAGTGAGTGAATTCTCTTTTTTACACGAGTTTGAAAATTTGTAGTCCATAGAAAATGTGGTAATAATACGAATTAATAAATTACGGTTAATTTAGCTAGTTTAAAATTATGACGATTTGAATTTAAATTTCGTTAGGGTTTATTTTAGGTTAAGTGCGAATTGGTTCGTTAGTTTTAGGAAATGAACATGGTTTTCGATTATAATAAACTGATTGTAGATTTACTCATATTTCAAGGTTGAATTTTACATTTATTAATATTGCGAAAAAAATTGATCGTCAGCAAGTGGTTAAAATTAATTAAATTAGCTTAAACTAGGATAAGTTAATACGTTTTATCATAATAATTTTTAAAAAACAATTAATGTCTTTTTAAATGTCGATTTAAAATCATCTTCGGTTAGAATTCATCTTAGGTTATGTAATTGTTGTTGAATTAATTGAAATGAATTGTAGGAAATAACTATGATTTTAAATTATACTAAACTGATAGTGAATTAAGTTAAATTTCAACATTAAATGTTACACTAGTTTGCAATCAAGCGTTTTATTCGCATACAAATATTACGATTTAAAACGACAATTAGTAGGTGAGTGGCTGACTAAACGAGTTTAAGTACCACGTTTCGGCATTTGCTTCAAATCAGGTTATGTTTGAATGTAGGCAAAGGAGGGAGTTGAATATAATGGTCAAGTCAAGTCAAATTATGAGATTACATTTGCCTAACAGCAGATTAATTTGTATTAGCAAATGATTATCTATAACAAATAAGATGTTAAGATTTTGTTATTGTAATGCTTGAGACAAGAAATGCAACTAAAATTTTGAAAAAGGTGTTAAAACTAAAAAAAAAAGACGATTCAGAATGTATTTTACGGCATTTAGCAAGAAACTAAGTCGGTATTTTTTAAATCAATTTAACACGAAATCAAATGGGAGCTGGAAACTAATTTTTTCGGAAAAGTATTGAATTGCGAAACAATGAAAATAAATAGCATATGTCCGAGTTTGGAGGTTAGCATCCATTCTGTAATGACAACAAATTGGCGCGTTATTTGAATTTAATCAATACAAACTGAATAGTTGTTTGATAATTTTAAAAAAGTATCTGTTTTTTATTCTGATTGTGAATTTCTATTGACTATTGAAGGCAAAAAATAAGCTTTTTTATCAAAATAAACTTGACAATCTTGATTAAGAGGTGTTGTTGTTTGGAGGTTAGTTAGACGTGTTGATTAAC
>JAODFX010046544.1:0-10228 GCA_027580035.1 Dorylogaster longipes | reverse complement strand
ATTAAACATTAAACATATTTAATAAAATTAGAGTTGACTAAAACTGTGTTTATTGCAAGTGGATAACCTATATAATTTGTTATCTCCAAACAGAACTTCTCTTTCATTCAGTTTTTCTATTTATTTAAACTTTATCTTAGCAATGCAAGTGTTAAGAAACAAATGCACCATGAAGTTTGCACGCAAAATTTCAATTCGAAACTGTAGCGAAACCACGTACACGATCTTAAATTGCATACAATGAGAAACTTACCTTTTGTAGATTTAATATGCAGCCGTGCAAGTTGTGGATTTGTTAACTGGAATCACAATCTGCTTCCCTGCTTCATTTGTTCCACGTCAAGTCGCGAAACTTCATAGGTCGCGCACGCACTCCACGAAAATCTTATCTGCAACTGAGGCCATGATTGAATGCACACTGAACGATTAGTTTTTATCCGCTGACGCTCCGCACACTCCTGTGCCTTGCTGAGCTTGCTGAGTAATATAAATTCGGTACAAAGTCAAGTCGAGGGGCAGTCGGTATGCGAACAACTTTGTCACGTTGCAAAATATTGCCAGTTTTACACCGTACATACGCATATTCGCATGTTTTGTATCAGTGCGAAAAACACCAACACGTGTATTGTTACTGCTCGCCGCTATCAGTTTAAAAGTTATGAACTCATGCAAAAACAGTCTTGCCAATTCCCATATAGTACTATGGATATATGGATAAGCCACATAGAATATCTACAATATTTGCAGTTTAATGAATACTTACATATTTATTTTCTTATCTGGTCGCACATTCCTAGAATTCCCATACATATTTTAATTACTACCCATCGTTTTGAGAATTTAAAATACTGCTCTAAATTCAGAAAAAAATTATCAATTATATAAACAATTTTCTTATATGTGCTTACAAAAGCACAAAAAGCGCAAAATAGCAAGATCCGTTCCCTGAAAATATGAAACACTTTTACTCATTGTCAATGTAACCACACCACGGTCTTCAATTGCACGCAAAATGACAAATAAATTTTATTCGCTTTCCGGGGAACATCGTACCCAACATTAATATTTACAAAATTTCCCTGCGCGAGTGAATAATACGAAAAAACAAATGCGAACTACAGTTCCACACAGCAGAGAATAGTTGTGAGTGGGCGGAGCGAGGCGCTGCGCGCCGAACTGATGCATGGGTATTCTGCGTATACTGAAGCGTTCCAGCTGACTTCTGCCGCTTGCTATTGGTTGAAATCCTACATTCCTTCGTTAGTTCGCATATTTCACACAACTATTCTCTGCTGTGTGGCACTATATTCATGGTTGTAGTGAAATGAGAATTAAGTATTTGTCGCTTATTTGTTTGTTTGCACCAGGTACGCATTCTGCAACTTTTGAAGGTGAATTAAGTGCTTAACCTTCTTGAACTCCAATTGCAGTCAGGTGCATCTAGTGCATGCAGTCATTGCTTGAATAACAATGTTGTCCTCGGAACAATACACTGAGTAAAAATGTCCCGGAAGAATAAATAATTCATTTCCCTTTCAATCTCTACTCTTCTTCCTGTTACAATGTATAATCTACGAAGTGAACCGAAGTTCTAATACAATTCTCTAGTAGGAATAAGTACATTTCGAAGCAATGTTAGAAACATAAATAGTCTTCCGGCTACTAGTCCAAAGAGTAACACGACGTGAATATATGCCAAGTTTGTAATCTGTTTATATTTAATTTCAAGTTCAAGCAGTACTGATACCGAATTGGTAATGAAAACGTTTGACCTTTACACGACTACGCATCGAAAATTTATCTTGTATATTGTTATAATAATTATTCTATGTTCAAATGACTGAAAAGAGTATTTCAGATTCAACATACATGCCATCATACTGAAACACATCAGGAATGTTAAACTATAGACCAGTGATATTACACCTTTCTTTCAATTCATCGGCCAAAATAATCAATAGTAGACACATGAAAGTATTATGGGAATTTAATTATCAATAAATATCTTCAATAGGTTTTAATTTGTTCACAAAAATATTCCACATGACAAATTTCATCCAACATGCTTTAGTATAATGAATATTTGATAACAAATCTATAGATAATGAACGGGTAGGATGCGAGTTTATATGCGTATATGTATTTTATTGTATATGAATTAAAGTAGATTTTTTGTAGGAACTTGGCGGAATTTGTTTCTCTGTAAAAGAAGCATTATAAAAGCGCGTTAATTTCGTTACATTTCGTCAAAAGTAATCATGAAATAAACAATGATCTGAGTGAGTATTACAGTAGTTAAATATCGAATATTGCGTTTGTTAAGTGATAATGATCATAGTGGTGCATTAGACTATGCCAATTCGAGTATCGATCAATTATTTACAAAATCTTCTGTTTTACATGTGTAGTCTTGTAATAAGCAAGAGTCACACACACCTAGCCTTTTATACACTATCTTATGTACAGAGTTGTGTTTGTTGCAATGAACAAACAGTTGTTCAATCCACAAGGGCACAGCCATTACAACACGTGTTATTCAGATTCATAAACATTAACGAATTGTACAATTACGAATGAAGATTTCGAGTTGATGGAGAGTTTGCGTGACACGCCAATTGTGAGCGCTAGCCATCTGGACGGAAATTATGAAACAATGCTGCGCATGCTACCGCCGGGATTATTGCTGTTCGGACATCATTTCGTTACTGCATTTCTCGACGATGGCGTTAAACGTTTGCTTGCCGATGCTCGTTTTGATGACCTGTATGCTTTTGAACAGTTGTTCGACGGGTAAATCGTCGGGCAGCCGTGTTAAAAACTGAGCGCCATGCAGAAAGTCCATTTCCATGAGAAGGTCTTGGTTCAAGTGCAGTATACCTTCGAGATTAAAAGCGCAATAAGTTCGTCGTTCATTCTTCAGCACTAACTTACCCAGTGCAGTCCTGAATATGAATTCGTCGCCATCGCGGAGGAACAAATCCCAAACGCGGCAGGCGATATCCAACGGCATGGCTTTCGCAAATATCGTGTAGATCCAATCGAGCAGGTACAAATCGGGCGTCAAGCCGGAGCACTCGAAGTGGTGATAGAGCTTGGGCAAGTTGTAGTTGAAGATCTCGTTGTACGCGCAGTAGTACGCCTGCATTTGGGTTTGGTTGAGGGTGAACGCCGAGACGTGCAGTGGGCAATTGAGGAGATTCGCGAAGCAGACGAAAGCGTCTGTTTCCTCCATGTTGAGGATGAGGATGGCGGCGATGTAGGACATGCCCTGGACGTAGCCGACGTCGGGACGGTAGCAGACGTACGCCGCGAGCAGCGAGTGCAGGACGCCCGAATAAGGACCGCCCGCTTGGAAGATGCACAAGCTGGGAAACGTGCGCTCAATGTCGAGCTGGATCACATCCATGCTGCTCTCCTGGTCCGTTTCGCACGCACGGCGCGCTGGTTCGACGCCGTTAAGACGCGAGCGTGCGCGAGATGAGCAGATCTCGTACAGTTGCTGCGTGAGGTTCAGCTCGTTGCCGATCGCCAGCCTCCAAACGCGACCGCGCACGCTGGACGGCAGGCCGAGCCACCACAGATCACGTGTGCGTCGCGTGTTGTGCGTCTTCTCCCAGTTCGTCAGCACGTTGCGCGTGAAATGTCGCGTCGCCTGCGCCTGCTGCTCCTCCAGTTGCAGCTGCATCTTCTGGTGCTTCTGCTTAGCGACGGTGCTCAAGGCATCTCGCCGCTTTGCGGCCGCCAACATCGCCTTGTATTCCTCTCTATGGCGTGATTCCTCCTCCTCCGTTTTCGCTGGCAAATTTGATGGTCTTAACAGAAAGCTCAGCATTATTACAGAAAGTGAGATCTGAATCAATACCTGATATTTTGGGTATTTACTAAAACGCACACATTTCTTAACTAATAACACGTTGACTGCCGTATGGTTCACCGGTAATCGGCACTCGACTTTCCAACTACACCGTGAGGATCACCGGTGATCGGCGGCGGCGACTAAACACAGAGTAATTACTTAGCAACCGAAGCATGATTGTTTCAACAAAAGACGATCATAATAATTGCCTACAGCGCCGTGAGGGGCATCCCCACCACAAGAAGTGCTTTAAAACATTATTTTATTTGCTGCAAACTATATTTCATCTAAATATGCATTTTATAAGGAAAAGTTCATTTTGGTCCCTCAAATCTGTACGGCAGTCAACGTGTTAACAACTCTTTGGAGAATTTCGGTTTCTACTTCCAATCACCTGTGCAATAGAAATTCCATTACCTCATATTCGGTATTAAAGCTGAAGAGCTGATAACATTATGTTGTGGAGATGTGCCTATGTTATCAGTGCTTTTCCCAAATATTTTCCAAACTGAAGCAGTGCTTGATGATGTTGTATTAGATGATCGCCATGAAAATACGTTTCTAAATGAAAGCAAAATGATCATTTCATATAAAAACTAAATATGAGAATGCAAACTTACTTATTAAAAAATGAACTAAAGCTTTTCCTATGTCGTGCTACTCCATATTCACATCCACTCACTGATGACCGGTCATCAGACTCCAGAAGACTTCCAGAAGGTGAAGGATCACTCAATGTTGAAATGGTGCTTGAATATGAACCAGGTTCATTTCTTCTATGTCCTATACTTTTGCCAAGTATAAAACTATTGCTCAAGTCAGATGTATCATTGATTTCAACAAGTTTCTTATTTGTGACATTCTCATCATCCTTCCTTTCATCACAGTCTTCTTCACCACTGGTATCATTATCAACAGGTGATGATTTCTCCTGCATGAAATGCAGCTGCTTTGTGACAGGACTATAAGTGAGTGAGATATTTTGCAGAGCTTCATCAAGGGTAAATTTGCCATTCATGTTTGTCATGTTCGTATCACAATTATGGGTATTCGGTTGATCATTGCTTGCAGTTGGGGATGCCAGTTTTGTTTTGTCACATCGTTCAGGCCATGTGTTGAACCAGTTATCAGATAAGGGCAAGGTAGGACTTTCACTTTTAGTCAGCAATGTGGTAGCAGTTGTATTCTCTGATAGAGTGTTTGCTTTTTGTATGCCATCATACAAATCAAATGGTAGACTTTGACTCCTTGTGTCTGACCTCACACCATTGGCATTCCCAATTTTCTCATATTTACCTCTGTGGACCATTGAAATGGCTTGCATAATATCATAAGGTCGCATTTGGGGTATTGAGATTCATTGCTGAGATTAAAATCTGCCTGGTTGCATTATTCTTATGAAGTATTTGATTCAACAATGTTGCACTTGCTTTGAGTTGAGAGTGTTGTGACGTCGCACTTGCTACGCATTATTCAGGAAAGTGTTAAGACCATTTCAGTCTTATTGTAGTTAAATACGATGTACGCTTATTTTAAAAACAAACAGGGTCTACAAATATTTGCTAGGTTTTGACAGTCTACAAAAACAATGCGCCATGATTGAACAGATTGAACATCTGGAAGGGGAATTGGGATGGGATTATTTGCGTGGCAGAAAAAGGAACTGGCGTAAGATGGCGCTCCACACAGTTATTAAAAAATAAAGGTTGTTTCACACACTTCAACTATGCTTCAACCGCTTCAACCATTAAGTAAGAATCTGATTCTTACTCAATGCTTCAACGAAAGAATTCCCGAGATTTCTGACTCCCGAGTTATTGCATATAACATATCCTGGAAGAGTATTGTGTTAATGAGCTGACACTGATCAATTTCGTACAACTGTCGAACTTAAATCATCCAATCTTATTCATTGCCAATGTTACATAAGTGCAATGTATTTCGAATGAATCTGATTTCGGGCATTTCCAGCGGCCATCATAAATTTTCAGGATTTAAATAAAGTTAAGCAGGTGCCGGCGTCATGAAGAGCTCGCAGGAATATCAAATTGTAATTTCAGATTTTACAAAATTTTATTCGATCTTACACATAAATTTACGTCCGCAGAACAATGGGTATATTACAAGTTTTCCTATACTGTACATCTTAGTGTTATAAATTACTACTCTGAGATCTCAAAAATCGTATTTAAGCTCTGTACAGTTTATGTTAACATTTATGGAATGAAGGCTTCACACTTACAACTGATCATCTATTCACATATAATATGCTTAATCTCAGGAATGACTAATGTTTTATGCATGATCACATTGTTGACTATGAATGTAATATTACCGTAACTGCCAACTGATACAGCACACACGCATCTCAAATAATCTCCGATTCATATTGAAACAATTGCCATTAAACAAACTCAATAAAACTCATCTGAAGTATCCAGCTCTGGATACATTTCCCCTATCACAATATCAATTAAACTGTATGCCAACTGCTTGTTATATGGGGGATTCTGTAAAATTTCCAGCAATTTAAGTAGTCCACTTTTGAAATCCTTTCCCAATAACAGAGTGCAAAAGTTCGGCACTGCTTCCGCAAGTAACTTCGCCGCTTGCTCCTTCCGCTGCATCCGCTGCTCGTTTGTCGTTGGCGTTAGTTTACCAAATATCACTTCTGAAAAGATATACGATGCCCCAATGACTAAATTCAGCCAGTTTACATTGAGTTACTAATGTATACCTTCCAATTCTTTGACTAAGAACGCCAGCGTCGGCTGATCCAGGGCAGATTTAATCCGCCTATCAATTAACATCTGGCACATTGATTCAACACCCTGCCGTGCCACACGACAAATGCACACGTAGAACTTCAGTATCGGTTCAGGCACCCGAAAAATGTGTTTCACTGCAAGCAATGATCACTTATACACATAACATCATAAAGGAATTTTACTGAATATAATTACGCAAGTAAAATCCGGAATCCGTTATTCCGCTCGGGTTGATAGACGTCGACGAACATTGTATCTCTCGCTGATAGACAGCGCCGTAGTTATCACCAAACACTTTATTCACGTACGTTTTCGGCGGTGCGCTATGATAACCTAAGCCCTTCGGATCGATCTCATCGCCGATCTCCGCCCATTCGAACTTCCTGCAAACATTTTTGTTAGCTGCATGTGACGCACGGCGATTGCTTACGCACTGCAGCTTCAGGCCGCCGGTGGAGTTGAAGAACGTCGCAAGAAAACTGTCCAGGTGCTGGCCGCGCTCCTTGCGCAGCTTCGACGTGACAGACTGATAGATGTTCTCGAGGTCGACGATCGGGATGGAGGTCGTCACGAGCAGCGTGAAGTCCTCGGGCGACTTGAGGAACGTGTAGAGCAGATCGCTGCCCTTGAGCAGCGGCTTCTCGAGCAGCTTCTTGAGGAACTCCTCGTACTTGAGTTTGCGCGCGTCCAGCGAGAGGTTCGCACGTCGCGCCGGCAGCGGCGAGTTGCAGATCTGACTCTCGCCGTGGAACTCGACCAGCTTCGACTTGAGCGTGTAGAAGTCCTGGTCGCGCCGCTTCACCGTCCAGTGGCGCACTTCGCCGTCGGCAAGCGCGTCCGTGCGCTGCACGTCGATGTTGAAGTCGTAGACAATCTTCGAACCGCACTGGGTCTGACCGACGGCCGGGATGGATATCCGCCACGTGCTCAAGTTACGCCGATGTGTGCTGCGCTCGCTGAAATCCTCCACGAAGGAGGCGTCGTTCTCAACGATACGTGACTCGTGGGGATAGATGGAGCCTTCCACTGGCTGCTTCGCCTGCAAAGCGCCTTTTAGCTTTCCCAAACTGTTGCTCAGCTTTGCCACTGCGCCTTGGCTTTCTGTGCGTTTTTGCCTGCGAAGAGAATCAATGCGTTTTTATGAAACCAACAACCTAATAGTTCCATTACCTGAATCTAACCGGCGATCCAGTTATGAACGGACTGCAGAAAAACAGTAAACAGCAATAAGTTAAACATTATATGCATGAAAAAGTGACCATTTTCACCTTATGGCAGCTCCTTTGGATGAGATATGCGATGCTTTGCTACCGCCTATTAGGAGGTAGAACTAAAAGATTTTCTATTACACCACAGGAAAAATTAATATCGGATTACTGGACAAACCTCGGTACTATGAAAAAACAAGGGTAACCATTCGTTTTCCAATACAGTAAATGCATACTCTGATGCTTTATACAATGGTTCAGTGGTCTGTAGCTTGGCAACATTATAAACACCTTCATCGAGCAATTCACGCAATTCTTTTATGATATCCTCCGAACATCCAATAAACATGTCGCTTTTCGGATCTAAATAGTCTTTGTATAACGTAAGCGCATCTGCATGCAACTCTTCGAGTTGACGTTTAGTCAGATCTGGTTTTAGTAAATTGCAATTGAAATCCTCTTAAAGCAGAAGGTTTTAATCTCGGCAGAAATGATTCAGCACACAGCTTACCGATATTCAGGTAAAACTGGAGTAAATGCACGACACCTTCCTTCTTCACATACTGCATAAAATGGTACAAATTCACCGGATCTTTTATAATTGTTCTCAAATCCATTGCCAGTGCAATTTCATTAAAGTGCCTGCGATTGAAATTACAGAGAAATTCAACTTTTGCTGTAGATTGGACCATCATGGAGGCTGGCCTGGATTTATGAGTTATCATTAAAATAACCAGCTCATTGATAATGTGTGGATCAGCAATGACATCCATTAGTGGGAGTAATACCCAACCACTTAACAATTCTCGTAATAAAATAGTAAAGTTTCTAAAATAAGTTTCTTCAGTGGTTTGGTTGATTTAGTGACATATACAAACACCTACTTGCATTTCAAATTTTCTGCAGGCAACAATCGTTCAGTCAATGCTGAAGCTAAATGCTGCAAATATTTCAACTCATTGCCACGTGTTGTAGCTGCAATGTGGAGTCGTTTTCCTAGATAATCTACAGCTATTTTATTGATTTGAGAATTCTTTAGTTCAGCTATTTGTACCATACACAAATGATCATCAACATGTTTCATTGCACATGGAATTAACTTATTAGTAATAATGTAAGCAATATCCAGTTCTAGGAATCGTTTCACTGCCATACTAGTGGCATATCTAATGGAATGTTTGAGTTCATAAATAAAGCTTTGATCACTAGTATAATCAGTATACCAAGATAATATAAATTCATCTAAGATATGCTGGAAAAACTATCAAGACTACATTAAAGATAATCATGACTGGTTAGAATATTCTTACATTCTCAATGTTTGTATTCAGCTCTTTGGTAATAAAAATGTTTTTCCAAGGCAATCGGCTATTCTTTTGATGCCTTGAACATCCTTGACCACTGCATATTGTGCACACATCATGGATTTCATTTTGAGTATTTGAAAAATACGTTTTGTATAGATGAATGATGGTTTGCAGAAAATTTAACACACCATTTTCATGATTCAGCAATACTACTGCTACTGCAATGCCCCCAAAGTAACTTGCCAGGATGAAAAGGGCTGTTATTGAACTGAAATGCAAGACATGTTACCATTTTAACAGAAGTTGGATGATGTTGCATACCTGAACAGTACAGCAATTATGAAGCACAAAAACAAGATGCAAACGGCAATTGTGCGAATAATTTTATCGTTTTTCGCTGACCGCAAGATGTTTAAAACTTCTATTGGTAGAGTCATTATTACATCCAGTTTTTCCAATCTTTAGGAATTTACTCATTGTTGAACATACTTGGAGTCAGATACGTTTGCTGTTAACATTGTTATTGGTAATTTTTTATCATAATGAACAAATACATCAAAAGTATGTAGGGGCCAACAATGTTTTGCTTGGTTTTGCTATTAGAGTTTGACATTTAACGTAACCAACAGTAACGTTGTCCCACGTTGTCACGTTCATTCATAGGTGCGATAGCTGCTTTCGCTGCTTTCGATCGAGACAGTGATATGTAATCGTGAATGGTATTCTCAGAAGACACGTGTTCGTTTGCAATGATTCATTACTCTCATTGGTTAAATTACGAATCATAATTTGTAATGCTAATCACGATTACGAATCACTGCCGTGATGGAAACGAATTAATGTCATGCTGGTCAAGGACGTGGCGCCAATAGTAGTTATGCGATAAAAATGTGAACTAAAGCAGTCTTTTTTTCATGGCTTTGGGCGCTTTAGGAGACCCCAGGTAGTCGCGAAGAGCACCAAATCAGCTAATCGTGTTTTTTTTTTCAGAAACTTGTTAGCTGCACTTCACTTATTGCTCAACCTGCACCCCCTTCTAGCACCGCATTTAAGTTAGCTGTCAACTGTGATTTGAAAAGTGACGTGGGC
>JAODFX010046543.1:0-18873 GCA_027580035.1 Dorylogaster longipes | reverse complement strand
GTCGGTTGCTTAGCTACGCCCCATTAAACATGCAGCGGCGCGCCGCTTTTGTTTGTTTTGCGCGGCCGACGTAATGCGAACGTGTGGGGTTGTCATGTCCACAGGTATCAGTTCTTCCTGCAGGTGAAGCAGGACATCCTTCAGGGGCGTCTGCCGGTGGCGTTCGACCTCGCCGCAGAGCTTGGCGCCGCCGTCCTCCAATGTGAGTAGAAAGAGTTCGTTTGCGTAATGCTTAACCAACCTTACGTCTCTGCTGCAGCCGAACTAGGCGACTATGATGCACGCCGCCATCCGCCCGGCTACGTCTCCGAGTTCCGCCTGCTGACGAACCAATCCGTCGAGCTGGAGAAACGTATCGCCGAGCTGCATCGGACACTCGTGTGCGTAATTTGCACGCCATTGTGACAATTGTGTATGCTCACAAATGTCGTCTTCCGCAGAGGGCAGCTGCCGTCGGCAGCGGAGCTCGGCTACCTCGACAAGGTCAAATGGCTGGATATGTACGGCGTCGATCTGCATCCGGTGCTCGGCGAGGACAGCGTCGAGTACTTCCTCGGGCTCACGCCGAGCGGCATCGTCGTGCTGCGCAACAAGAACACGGTCGGCAACTACTACTGGCCGCGCATCGCCAAGATCTACTTCCGCGGCCGCTACTTTATGCTGCGCGTCACCGACAAGAATGTGAGTGTGTTCAGATGGCGGTCGGTGGCGTTGCGGGTTGTAACTGTTAAACGCGTGTGCAGAACGACGATAGCACGTACGGCTTCGAGACGCCATCGAAGGCCGCTTGTAAGCATCTGTGGAAGTGCTGTATTGAGCACCACGCCTTCTTCCGGCTTGTGCAGGTGTCGCAGGCACCGTCCGACATCTTCGCGCTCAGCTCGCGCTTTCGCTATAGGTGAGGCATTCGAACGAGGTTGCGTTTCTGCATTGATTAGAGTTCTCTTTTGTTTTCTAGCGGACGCACTGAGAAGCAGGCAGTGCGTGATGCGCAGATTAAGGTGCGCACGCCGCCATCTTTCCTGCGCGTATCGTCGCGTCGCTTTCAGCGTCGCGGTGGTGGTGGCGGCGGCGACACCAACGAGGTGGAGGCGGCGGATGGTGGTGGTGGTAGCCGTCAGCAGCAGCAAGTAGACGATGGAGGTGGTGGTGGCATTCCATCCAAATCGTCGGCGACTGTAGGAGGAAGGGCGACGGCGGACTCACCGCGCAGCACACGTAGTGCGCCCTGGACGCAACCGCACTCACGCGGTCTCTATAACACGTCGCTGCCTCCCAGCCCACGCTCGGTGCGGTCGGCTGGGGCGCCACCTCGCTACCGCTCCTCGTCGGTGGATAGCGCCAGCTCGGCGGAGTCGCGGAAACAGGCGCGCCGCCGTCGCCACCACGGTACGCGCGGCGTCCCGTCCGATAACGAGAGCGAGCTGTCGAAGGGCTCGTCGTCGGCGGGCGGCGGGCGCGCACACCACCGCCACCATCGCAAGCACCGCCGCCACCGGTCGCGCAGCAATCGGCGCAGCGAGGACGCGGCGTCGGCTACGGCGACGGCGTCGCATCGCCGGCGCTCGCACAGCCGCGGCGGCCACTACGAGCTCGTCGACTCCGAGGCGCAGTGGCGCGCCGTGCAGTTGCAGCGCAAACAGCAAGCGGCTGCCGCCGCCACCGGCGATACCAGCCACAGTGGGCTCGTGCAGCGCGCGAACGTCGTGCGCAGCCGCAAGCACTGCCTCCTGCCCACTGCGGACGCCGATGCTGCTGCCGCCGCCGGGCGGAAAGCGCGCACTCCGGCGAAACTGCCTCCGGCGGCTACCGCCACCGCCGACGCCAGCACCAGCAGCAGCAGCAAGTGGCTGCCGGACGAGCTGCGCAAGCACCTGGAGTTCAAGCTCGTCGACACGACGGGCATGTCCGACTCGCAGCTGCGCGAGATCCCCTACACCGTCGTGCAGACGAACCACGCCAAGGCGATGAAGGTCAAAGCGTCACAGCACAAAAGGTAGCGTGCCATTCATTCACCAACCGCTGTGCTTGACTTTTCCGAGGAATTCTTTTGTACGCAGCGAGTTGCCACAGCTGCGAGATTTGAAGCATGCCGAACGCAACGAAAGCCCACCACCACCGTATACGCCTCATGGCGTCGAGAGTCGTCACCGCGTTGGTATCAAAACAAGCTATAGCAAGCCTGATACCGATGCAAGCAACGCCAATGCGAATTTCCTCTCAACAATTAGCATGCTACCACGGTCAGAACCATGTGCTTTTATTGTTTACTGCTCAAGTGCAACGAGTTGTTCAACCAACAAATAATACGATACAAATATCTTCTATTATAGGCTTGATCAGTTAAGCATTGATGGTAATTCGTCCAAGCCGTCCACACCATACAACAATGCGAATCCCTTTAGTGTCGGAAGTGGCAACCTATCAGCACTTGGCAATCACAACGACAACGGCCTGCCACGAGTCGTCCACCACGAGCACACAGACTCCGGCCTGGGCGCAGAACAGGACGATCGGTAACAACGCCCTCGGTGTACAATCGCCCCTACTATTAGTCAAACACACTCGTTGCAGGAACGCCAACATCAAGCATAGCCACAAACAGGCACCCGCAATGAGTCAGCAGCACGTAAGCATTGCAATGCAGAGCTGCGCCTCTCCCTCTCGCTTTCTTCCTGCAGCCCCAAAGTCGAATCAAAGCTTTCGTCAGCGGTGTACAAAGACGCGAGCATACACGCGACTCGATTAACAGCACCAGCTCTCCAGCACCCGCATTCGCATCGCATAACACGCTCTCTCTTGTCGCCGCTTCCCACCTTTCGCAAGCCACAGCAACGCACGCGAATTATTCCATTTCTCTCGCAACTACAATCTCTCTCTCTGCTTTGTTTTCCACGCCGCAGAGATGGCAAAGCCGGCGCGCTACCCCGCTACCTTCGCTCTGTAGCGACTCTCGCTCGGTCAGCTTGGAATACGTACTAACACCTCTCATACGCAGCTATCAGTAAGTATAATCGGCAGGTAGTATGATGTACAGAACTCGCAATCTTCGGTCGCTAACGCCTGCCGGGTCATTTGGGACTATGTTCGCCCCCAAACGGCTTCTTCGATAACCGATACCCTGGTGCATCCAAAGTAATGGATCCTTTCTGGGAGAGGAGTCCGATTATTGCGCTGCTGCCTCGTGTGCACTCATCCAGCGAGCTTGTCTGTCGTGCTGCAGGTGTCACCGGCACGCGGAGACTCCCCCGCAGCAATCACCGCGGCCGCAGTCGCTCTACCTGGAGCAGGAGCGTCGGTCGCGCGCAAGGGATCGCCGGGACCATCGAGCGGCGTACCGGGAATACCGGCGGTGAAGCAGACGGTGGCGGTGGCGACGGCTGGAGGAACCGTTGCCGAAATGAGCACCGAGCTGTAGACGGAGCATCGCTCTCTTCGATAACGTCTAGTGCAATTTTCTATGTTAGTAAGCGTCGAATCGTGAATGCCTGTGCGCGTGTATGCGTGTGTGTGTATACATATATTTAAATTTATTTGGAGTTTGGGGCAAAACGATCGCCATTCAAGCGCATCACACGCACATCGCGCATGATATCTTTATCCTATTTATTTCTAGTTAGTTTATGTACAAGACCAAAAAAAATATGCGCCTTGTGTTGTCGGCTTGCAACGCAAACGACGTAATATATTTTTACGCATCGACAATTATCACGCTAATGCAATTCCGAGTTGGCTCCTGCGGAGAGCGTGATTGATAAGAATCCTATTTGCAGTCGTATTTCCATCCACTAAGAGACGATTAACAATTTTATACATATATATAGATAATATAACTATGGAATGGAGCGTACGTTGCCTGCTACCATTCCCTAACATTACTCTTATCGCATACTCTCGACGAATTCGTGTATAAAAACGGGTTATGTACAAATTTAGACAGACGCGTTAACAGAAGTAATCGTAGTTAAGATTAGTTACTTTGCGACACATACGTGCCGTGCGCGTGCGGCGCTTCGGACTGTGTGCAGGTGTCGCATATCGTTGATTCGACGTAGCCGAAGCTTGCGTCGTTAGCGCGTGTGCGAATACTGTCCCGTCACTCGTTATCAGCATGATAAACGATGGCTGCGTTACTTGGTGAACGTGGCGAAGACGGCCCACAGCACCTCGTTGGCGCCGGCCTTCGCCGCCTCCAGCTCGAAGTCGAGGTCGAGCAGCTCGCGCACGCGCTTCATCGCCAGCTCGTAGTCGTCGTCGCTGAGCGGCGCGAAAGCGTTCTCCAGCACGTCGCTGGCGTGCGCGAGGAAGATGAGCGCCAGCGTACGCTGGTCCATGCGCTGCGGATCGTTCACCCACCGGCTTAGCACCGCGTCTTGGATCTGCAACATGATTATGTACTCACATGCACATACAACTGTGTACTGTACCTTTTTCACCAGCCTGCTTTTGGCGACGTTGTCGGTGAGCGGATGTGTGGTCATATCAAAAACGAGAAAGTTCTGCTTCTCGGTTGTTAGCACGCCCTTCTCGACGAGGTTCTTTGCGAGGCGTTCGCGAACGTTTTTCAGTTGGTAGCGCAGCTTGAGCGGGTTCCACGTCTCGCCGCTGAGATACTCAATCCAGCACTGAACGCCCTCGGGCGGCTGCGTCTCCTTGAGGTGCTTGAGCGTCTCGTCGAGGAGGACGTCGCCGGTAGCGGTGTCGTTACGCAGCACCAGCTTGCGCACAAGCAGGCTCTTGCGCCGCATGCCAGCCTTCTCCAGCTCCACCTTGCCTTTGAGGCCAAGTTCGATGAGGATGCAACCACGCAGCCCACTTGAGATGCAGTCATTCCAGAATGATGTATAGCCCTATGTACAGAGATACAAGGGTTGAAGAAGAATTAGTCCACATTCACTTGAATGCTTGGCAGCATACACACTTCTTTATCCTTCAAACCCAGCAGCAGCACCTCCTCCATGAGCGTGAGACGTGTCTCCTTGGAGTCGCCGTCATCGGCGGCGTCTCCGGCTCGCTCGCATTTCTTCTCATCGGGCGCGTGCGGTGCCGCCTCGCCACCACTGCCAGCGTCGCGCAGAATGTTGCGCCGTTGCACCAGGCCATCGCCGCTACGGTTCATCGTCGTCGTGGTGGTGTCGACGTCGAGGCGGCCTCACCGCCGTGCGCTCGCCGGCGTCGCGTGCGCGTCCACGACGTCGAACAATATGCTCGCAACGCTGCTCTTACTGCAAGCTCTTGGAAGAAGGCGTTCGGAAATATGGCGTTAGACGACGCTGGTTGGGTGGCTGCTATACGAGCCAATACGAGCTATACAGCCGTCGCTGCCGTCCCTGCCGTCTGTGCTGCAAACGTCAACAGATGCGTGAATTACGACTGCGCATCCACGGCATATTTTCGAAGTATTTGCGAATAGGCAACACAATACTCTTGCGAAGGTTCCCTACGCTTCCTTCCTACTTCCTGGTTAAGTCAGTTGTCAGATCTAGTCAGGCATGTTGGAAGAGTCACATGAATTTCCTTGCTTTCGCCGTTTCACCCCTATTCGATTAATCAATACCTAAGTTATAACGTGTAAAGGGTGTAAAGAGTGTGTGCGTAAATATTAACTTACATTTGTAGGCAACACAATTCACCCTGCATAATCAATCCGCACTAGCGCTCGCAGCGGATTATTGGTGTTTTGCAGTAGCAACATGGCGTTCGTGTGGTAAACAACGTTTCGAATTGTGCGCGGACCAGCGCGGACGATGCTTGCGTTCGGCATGCTTGACGTGATGATTGATAGCGCTGAGCTATTCAAAATGTGTAAGATAATGTGATATTTGCTAGATAAGCTTAGAGAAGCGTAGCATATCGAATACGCGTGTGAAAGGCGGCAGAAGGAATGCGTTTGCGTCCGTCGGCATGACTAACATCCTACTGCGTCGATAGACCGGTAACTAGACACACAAACGTTTGTTTAAATCTTTTACGAACATGAAGCGCAAACGATGACAGAAACACATGGAAGTTTCGATGGAGAACAATAGGCCGAACGTCGACTGGGGCCGGTATGGACTCGGCGAGAATGCCACCAGGGCCAGAGGCAACGTGGGTGGCTTCGTTGATCTTGGCAATGAGTATGAATATGCAGCAGGTGGACATCAGGCGTCCGGTGCAAATGAAATCTTTGCCGAGGAACAGGTGCTTTTCTATCAGTCACAATCATATAGTCCAAGCCATTCTCATCTTCACACTTGATTTCAGGGAGATGTGCCTTGGTGGAAATCAAACTTCTTCATATCACAGCGAGTGCTCTTTGGCACTTGGGATGGTGTATTCACCTCTTGTTTGATAAACATATTTGGAGTGATTGTTTTTCTTCGCTCTGGCTGGATTGTGGCACAAGCTGGTATAGTAAGTGCTGTGATAATTGTTTTATTCACTGGTGAGTGCCATTTTGTGCTGGCCGTTGATATGAGATGTTGAAAGTGTGTATTTCTCCATAGTGTTTGTGGCATTAATATCAGTGCTGTCTGCAGTTGGAATATGTGAACGATGTCGAATTGAGAGTGGTGGAGTGTACTTTTTGATTGCTCATGTGCTTGGATCAAGATTTGGTGGCTCTTTGGGACTTTTGTATTGCTTCGGCCAGGTATGGGTATAATGCATGTGATAAATCCAACCTGATTGTGTGTGTAAAATACAGGCTGTAGGTTGTGCACTCAACGTGTTGGGCTTTGGTGAATCCATAGCACTGCTCCTTGGAGTTGGGGACTACCCATGGGCAGTTCGAAGTATTGCTGGAGCGGCCGTCATGCTTCTAAGTGTGATCAATGTGGCAGGTGTGAAGTGGGTGATCAAGTTGCAGTTTGTCTTGCTACTGATCCTCCTCCTATCTGGGTTGGACTTTATGGTGGGCAGCTTTACACATGTTGATGCAGGTAATAAAGAGCGAATGCAAGCAATGCAAGGAGGCTAAATAGATCGCATTGGCAGAGCACGGCTTCACCGGCTGGCTCACGGGCAACTTCCACGCCAACCTGTGGTCGGACTACAAGGGCTACGACTGGTTCGGGGTGTTCGGCGTCTTTTTCCCGACGATCACGGGCATCCTCGCTGGTATCAACATGAGCGGTGACCTGCGTGCGCCCGCTACGAACATCCCGAACGGCACGCTGAGCGCGCTCGCCACCGGCGCGCTCCTCTACATTGCGTTCGTGCTCGTGCTGGGCGCGACGTGCACGCGAGCCGCGCTTGCCTCCGACTTCCAGATCGCGGCGAAAGTGTCCGCCGTGAGCGTGCTGCTGCTCGCCGGGCTGTACGTCGCCTCGCTGTCAAGCTGCCTCGGCGCGATGTACGGAACGCCGCGCGTCCTGCAGTCGATCGCGTTGGAGGGCGCTGTCGCCGGCGTAGGCGCGCTCGGCGCTGGTCGCGGCCCCAGCAAGGTGCCGCTGCCGGCGCTCGCCGTCGTCGCCGGCGTGACGCTCGCGTTCATCGTCGTCGGCGACATCAACGCGCTGGCGCCGATCGTCGCCATGCCCTACCTGCTCACGTACGCGTGCGTCGACTACGCGTACTTTGCGCTCGCGCAGACCTTCGACATGCAGCGCCAGCGCGAGGAGCGCTTCGTCGTCGTCCGGCGGCGGCCGACGGCGACCGACGGCGACGACCTCGACAACTTGTTCCCCGAGCGCGTCCAGCATCGCACGCTGCGCGTGGCTAGCGAGGGCAACCTGCAGGTGGAGTCGAGTCCGAACTCGTCGGATGAGCGCGACGTCGAGGCGACGCCGATCGTCCCCACGGCGCACATCCACTCCAAGCCGAAGAACTGGTACTCGGCGCTATGCAATCGCTGGCTGTCGCTCGCCGGCGCCGCGTCCAAACTCGTCATCATGGTGCTTGTCAGCTGGGCGTATGCACTGACGAGCATCGCTGCCGTGCTCCTCGTCTGGCTGTATATCGGCACGACGAATCCGGCCGTCAAGCCGGGTTTGGCGGCTGAATTTCGCCTGCTTCGCTGGCTGCGTGCGCTGCTGCTGCGCTGTTGCTGCGGGTGCGTTTTGAATCCCTTGTGGTCGTCCACAACGCTGCATGTGCTTGCCATGTTTGCAGGAAGCGCGTGCACGAGTACGAGCACATCGTCGTGACACCGATCCATCGTAACATCGACATTACGCCAGCGCAGCTTAACGAGGACAACATCGACTTTGCGTCCCGCCGTCGCTACCACCAGTCGGCGACTGTCCACGGCCACATGGTGCTCGTTGACGACTAATCAACCATCGCCAACGCTACGATAACAACATTGGCCTAGCTTTTTTACCCTACTGACGTAGTTCAGCTGTTGTAGGCAGCATACTGACACCCGTAACGATGCACTAATGCACAAATCTCGCTTTTTGATCACCTTTACGACGATTTTTATAATAAAATACGCTACCGAACAATAATGCTTACAATTTTGAATGCGCCCAGGTATCAAGAGTGTCAGCATGACTATGATCACAAGTGTCAGTCTCGATCGAGTATCATTTAAACAATCGTCGCCTATCAGAGTGCATCTATTTGCCATTCTCCCAAAGCCCATCATCGCACGCCTGCTGCATTTCGTGAGGCATTGCAGATTAAATTCACGTACAGCGATTTGTAAGATGGCGAAACGCGTGTGCCCTTTCGACGACCATTGTGAGCCACAGCGGAAGCAATACGTGACGACGCGTGACATCGACCTGCGCGACGAGAACTACCGAAAGAACGTCTACGGTAATTTGAGGTTATCGAGTGCTCCCTTGCAGTTGGGTACCAAGCGGATCTTGGCGTTGCAGATAAGACGCTCGGCCTGCTCTTCGACGGCGTGAACAACAACAACATGCTGACGACTACGTGCGTTACCGAGAACAATGAGGTGCGTTCGGAT
This sequence comes from Dorylogaster longipes, assembly GCA_027580035.1. Lineage (NCBI taxonomy): Eukaryota > Metazoa > Arthropoda > Insecta > Coleoptera > Staphylinidae > Dorylogaster > Dorylogaster longipes. Next base: position 9,974 of record JAODFX010046543.1, on the reverse strand, counting down.
TTCGGCGATTGCCTATGTATTCCCACTAAGGTGGTGGTTTTCAGAATGTCATGCCTGCTCATCGGCTCTGCGTGGAGTGCAACGACGTCAAGTACATTCAGGGCAATTGCTGGTTCTGTGAGGTGTCTCTATGCACTATGTGCATAAAGGGCTGCAGTTTATGCTCGGAGCAATTCTGTTCGCGATGTTGCGTTGCTATGTAAGTCGTCGCAACTGCAGCTAATGGTGCTTCTATTAATTTCCTCTTATTGTTACAGATTTAAAAATGGTAACAACTATTGCTGCCTTACTTGTTATTCATAGAAAGTGTTTTGTTTCACGGCAGTGGAGTTAGGAGCGATGCGCTCACTCCATCTTGTTGTAAGATGTGTAAGATGTCGTTTATACTGTGTTCCAGTTTGAATGTTTGTAGCGAAGTTAGTTTGCGGCGTTGCGCAAGATGGCGCCAGCCGTGCAGGAAGTTTTGTATAAAGTTTTCTTTGAGCCGAGCGGTGAGTGTTTGTCCGACGAAGGAGCGTGAGAGGGCAATGTGGGGTGATGATGAACGGCATGGTGTGCGAGTGCGATGGCTCGAAGGGCGCTATCTATTTTCGTGTGCGCGGTGCACACGTCGGCGGCGGGCGCCCTGCCGAAAATCAAGTTTTCTCGTCGTCCTCGTCTCGCGCCGGCGAGTGTGGCGCGTGCGGCGCGACGAAGCCGGCTGCCGGGGCGAGTATTCGCTTTCGTTTGGATGGAATCGCGTGCGGCCGCAGTCTGTCGCGCGCGTCGCCGGCGTGCGCTGCGCAGCCGAGCCGTGTGCCGTCGTCCCGAGTGTTTCGTCCTCGCGGCGAGCGTGCCGACGAACCCGCACCGACACGGGAACGACGGACGGTGTGCGTCTCGTTCTCGGCGTGTGGCGTGTGGATCTTCTTCGCGATGCCGTCGGCGGCGTCGATCGCAGGTATAAACGCAGCGCTCGCGTCGGGTGCGGGACGGGTCGAATCAATCGATGCGGGGGCATCCAAACAATTGCCGTCGCGTCACGGTGTCGCATGCGTTTGTCATCTCCGCCGGCCGCTAGAGGGGGCCACGACCCGCCTGCCATCAGCAGCGCCACCTGGCGTTTGGCCAACCTTGGATACGCGCGGCGCGTCGCGTCAGCGAGTGAGAGTTGCAGCCGGCGCGGCGAGATTGCGTCGGCCGTGCTTTCGCTCTCTGCGCGCTTTTCATTTCCATTTCACTTCGGCAGCGCGCGGCGCGGCGCGACGCGCTCGTTCGTCGCGCGCTGCCCTTTTGCGCTCTGCGAGGCGCGCCACTGCAGACGACAGCCTTGACATTTCGAAAGTGTGGCGAACTTTGGTGCGCTCCCAATTTCACCATAACCTCGAGTGACGTCTCGATTGTTGTCGGCGGTCGGCGTTGCTAGCCGGATGAGGAAAGTTCGGCACACACACGCATTGATATCGCATTTGGGCAGGTGCGACAGGTGTGCTCGCAGCATGAGAGGCAGGCGAAGAGACGACTCCCACTTGCGCTGCGAGCGCTCGCTCCGACCTCAATTCACACGCGTCGCCCGTCTGCTGCTCTTGTCGTCGTCGTCGTCGTCGTCGCTCGCTGGATAAAATCGCTCGTTAATTATATAATTGGAAGAAACGCACGCAGCGCTCGTTTGCGCAGTTGACAGTCGATATTGTTTCGAGCTGCGGTCGAAAATCACGACGCGTTTCGCGTGCGACAACTTTTACTCATCATCGCCAGCTGCGCTCATCGCCGAAAAAAAAACCGAAAAAAAGAAACCGGTAGGCCGACGAGCGCGTTTCGAGCGGCGCGCTGAATTGGAGCAGACGCGCTTATCTCGCGGCGGCGCGAGACGGAGAGGGAGCGAGAGAAACAAATCACGCGAACGTTGCGCCGCGGGGCGACGACGCGCGTTCAACGCTCGATTTTCCCGTCCGTCGTCGTCGTCGTCGTCGGGTGGCGAGTCGCGAGCGAAAGTTGAGTGCACCCGCAGTAGGTCACACATTGGCGGGCCGCGCGCCGTCGTCGTCGTCGTCGTCGTCGTGGTGCGCGCCTCTTCGCCCGCGTGCACGTTTATTTGCGGCCGCGACGAGATCTGCCGCCGCGCCTCTCTCGCCCCCGTCGCGTGCGCACGCCGGAATGCGCCGCGAATTGCCCGCAACGAGCTCTAATCGATATTAATTCGGTCGCCGCCGCTGCTGCTGCCGCCGACCGTCCTTATCTCGCTGCGCGCGATGATAACCCCGTCGCAGCGACGGCGGCGATAAGCACGCGGGCGGGCGCGTTGGCGCTGTCGTCGCCGTTTCGCAGTGTTCGCCTCGTCGACGACCAACGTGGTGCGGGATGCACCGGCAGCGAGCAGGTAGGCGACGACGAACTCTCCGGCCGGCACCACGGAGACGATTTAAATTTAGTATGCGCCGCGACAATCGATGGCGCTGCTCGTGGTGGTGCTAGCCTACATACATACGTAAGTGCGTGCCAGCGACCGATGGACGACGTTGACCCCGCGTGCGGCGGCGGTTGCGACCGTTCGCGAAAACGATGCACGAATTCGCGACGACGACGACGACGACGACCACTGCATGCTGAACAACGCGCATATCGAACCGAGGCCGGAACGTGCTGTGCTTTGCGAACGCATTCGCTTAACCTCCATTATCGTCTATCTGACCGACTGTCGCTAGAGGGCGATGGTGGCGAGTGTTCTCTCTGTACTATATTGTCGTGGTTAGATGCGTCATTAGATCGCTGTGCCCGCATGCGCAACGACTTTCCGCATCTTCCTTACGCGTTTTTACGCAATGTCGCCGTGTGTATTGTGCGGTTAATTACTTCGAATTCGCTTACGCAACAATCGCGTGGCGGAGGAGCTTTCGATAGAAAGTGTAGAGGTGCGCTTTCTATTTGCAGGGTTGAAACACGCGTGATCGACGAGGACGCAACAAGATGGCCGACAGTCGTCGGGGAGATGAGCCAATCGCGGCGCCGCTCGCCAACGGCAACAACAGCACCTTGACGACGACGGCGTGGCAGAGCGTAAACGGAACGAAGGCGGTGTCGAACAACAACGGCAACGCCGCACACCACCACCAGCAGCAGCAGCTGCAGCTGCAACCGCACGATGGCAATGCGGGCGATGATGGCGACGGTGACGGAGGCGGAGGCGAGGAGGGCGCCGAGTGCGGCCTGGGGCCGTGCTGCGCACCCCGCTGGCTGCAGGCGTGCGCCTCGAAGCAAGCGTTCCTGCTCGTCTTCTGCGTCGCATGGGTGCTGCAGGGCATGTACCACACGTACTTCGTGAGCGCGATCACGACGATCGAGAAGCTCTTCCAGATCCAGTCGAAGGTCACCGGCATCATCATGAGCGCGACGGAGATTGGCCAGATCGGCTCGTCGCTGCTGCTGACGTACTACGGCGGGCAGGGCCACCGCCCCAAGTGGATCGCCTGGGGCATGGTGCTCTTCGCCGTCTCGTCGTTCACGTGCTCGTTGCCGCACTTCATCTACGGCCGGCAGCTGATTAGCGCCAGCGACCGCACCGGCGTGCACAAGGAGCCGAGCGTCTGCCGGCTGCCGACGGCGAACGCGACCGATGACGCCTGGCATGCGCTGATGATGACGCCGTCGACGCCAGTGATCGCCTCCGCGTCGCCGCACTACGTCGCCGAGAACTGGATCGCCGAGCACCGCATCCAGCCGTCGGTGACGAAGATTGTGCTCGCAATCTTCTTTATCAGCTTGCTGGGCGTCGGCATGGGCCAAACGGCCGTCTACACGCTCGGCATCCCGTACATCGACGACAACGTCGCCAGCAAAGAATCGCCGTTGTATTTCGGTACGAGACCGCGCGTTTTTTTTTTCGTTTACGAGAAGCGATATTATCCTACATTCAAAAGTAATTTGCTTCTACGTCATACCGTGAATGATTTCTAAACGCTTAACGCTTGGAAACTTCCCACATAAATTTACCATTTTATCGACACTGGTTTTTAGTAAAAGCGATTCGATTAGATTGCCATCTACAAATGATTGGTGATACTAGTAAAACAATCCAAACAGTTTTCACTTCCAGTCTAAACTATTAAAAACTTGCACTCACTTACTCTTTAGCGATCACGATCGGCGTGCGCATCCTGGGGCCGGCACTCGGCTTCATCGTCGGCTCGCTGTGCACGAGCGTGTACGCGGACCTCTCCGTCGACCCGCAGATTGACGCCACGGACCCACGTTGGGTAGGCGCATGGTGGCTAGGTGAGAACAGATGCGCTCTCGACATTCTTACGCACTGTGTCCACATAATGCTCCCTCGATTACAGGTCTTGTGCTCATCTCCGGACTGTTGATGCTCACGTCGTTCGCGATGTTCGCCTTCCCGAAGCGCCTGCCAAGTGCGCGTCCGACGCCACCACGCATCCACCGCAGCGGACGCAAACATCCCAGCATTCGTGGTACGCATCGATCCCATTCCACATCCTCCTCCTTCGCCCAACAATCCAACTGACGCTCGACAGTTGCTTCTATTGCGCAGACTTTCCGAAGACGGTCAAGCGCCTGCTAAAGAACGACATCCTCATGTTCCGCACGGCGAGCAGCGTGCTGCATATCCTGCCCATCGCCGGTCTCTACACCTTCCTGCCGAAGTACCTTGAGTCGCAGTTCCGCCTGCCAACGCCATCTGCAAATATGATTTCTGGTGCGTGTTTCGATTAGCAGTAGTACTCAACATAAAACATTTTCGTTATATCAGCAGCCATTTTTAATTTTCACTGAAGTTGTGCGCGTTTCACAGTCAAACGCGTAAGCACTTTCATCCCAATCATACTCACGTCTATTCGTGTTGACAGGCGTCGGCGGTATTCTCGTGATGGGCCTGGGCATCATCATCAGCGGCGTATTCATCCTGCGCGTGAAGCCGAATGCCCGCTTCGTCGCTGCCTGGATTGCCTTCACGGCGGTGATCTATGCACTAGGTGGGCGTTTTTGATTCTCCATGATCATCAAAACGCTTTTAGTTGCGTTTCTTCAAAAGCCAACGTTTGGTTTGGAAATATAGTTCTTTTGCAACGTGTCAGTACCGTAGTTGGAGTTGAGAGTGAAGCCACCTTGTTCCTAAAAATCGTCGTATTGTTATGAAACAATACAGACATTCAATGAAAAACGGTTAGATTAGCATTAAACTGTGCTCTTCGGATTGCAGGAATGGGCATATTGATGTTTATCGGCTGTCCAATGCATGAGCTGCAGGGTCACGGTATGTCGGCGCCAGTATGCAACGCTACAACGACGACGGCGTCAACGACGATGACGAAGCCAGCGTGCAGCTGTAATGGCGGGCGCTTTGCACCTATCTGCGGTGCCGACGGCCTCTCCTACTATTCGGCATGCCATGCCGGCTGCCGCAATTTCACCGAGCGCGACGGCAAGATCGTCGCGTACTCGGAGTGCGCCTGTCTTCTGCTACCGGAGACGGCGGCGACGACGCCGACGACAGCAACCAACGCCGCCGTGCCCACATGGGCCTCAAGTAACGATGGCGGCGTCGGCGGCAGCGCATCGATTGGGGCATGCGAGACGCCTTGCGGCAACTTCGTCTGGTACATCGTGCTCTTTTCCGTGTTCGTCTTCATCCACTCGACGTCCGAGGTCGGCTCGATGCTGCTCATTTTACGCTGCGTCGATCCACGCGACAAAGCGATGGCGCTCGGCCTCATCCAGTTCGCGATCGGCCTCTTCGGCAACGTGCCCTGCCCGATTGTCTACGGCGCCGTCGTCGACTCGGCATGCCTCGACTGGAAAGCCGTCGGCGACGAGAAGGGCGCTTGCAACTTCTACGACTCAAGCACGTTCCGCATGTTTTACCACGGTGAGAGAACGTCTCGCAACCACCTTTGAAGCATGTCCGTTTTGCATCGCTTGCTGCCCACAGGAACGACAGGTGCGATCCTGCTCTGCGCGTTCTTCGTCGACGTCATCGTCTGGTACAAGGCGGGCAGCATTAACTTCGTCGACGAGCAGGCGCCGCTAGAAGAGGAACTCGCTGCCATCACAGCCAAACAACGCGCCGACACCGGCGACTAGCAAGGAGAATTTTATCCATTGACATCACTACCACCACCAATCAATACGCCAACGTGCATTGACGATCTGTGATATATTTAACTAGATACTTTTTTTTATACATACATTACCCTGCATACCTATTCTATGGCATTTTATCCAGAACAAATAACTTACACTTTACATCCATCCACACGCGATGGAGAGGTTTGTACATATCGGAGAGGACTTTAACTCTAACTTTGTTACATCACACTGCTCTTGAATACTCCGAAGGCGAGATGCACGTCTCCCTGCGATTGTGCGCCGATCGAGCGCGTAATTTAATACTGTAACTCGTAGAGTTTGTTACCATTGCGTTTTAGTGCTGTAGACGAAGTGACTCCTCGACGCTGTCTGCCATGCGAGGACGACGCATTACCAGACCGACCAAATTCAAGCAACTGCCATGCTCTTGGATATCAACGCCACTGCCACGAAACGTGCTAACGCGCTTAGCATCAATGCATCACTGTCGTCTCGATAAAGCCAGTTTGGATTGTAATGTGTACGCTCGTCTGGTATAACACACGGGGATAATCACCAGCATCGCAAGAACGATTTAAGTCTGTGTTGCGTAGCGGACGACTTTAATTAATTGTGCAATGTAAACTGTATTATTGCTCAGATAATTTCTAGCTAATCTTAGTTACTACGATAGAGAGTCTGAGGCGAACGGGGGAAGTGCAGGAATGCGTGTTTCAATTATCACTATGTGATATATTACGGATGCTAGCTGTTCTGTTTTGCTGTTTGAAGATGTTGGAACGAGGTGTTGGAAATGTGTGGCAAGTTGCTGACTAAAAATTGTTATAATTTTGCTGATGTGTCGAACGAAAGAGAGACGTTAGAAATCTAATTATACTATTGAAAACATTTGCATGGTGTCGTCTAGAAAATGGTTTCTTTCCCGGTATTACTACCAATCCCTTTCCCTAGGGAAAACATTGATCACAATTACACACATGGGCATGTTTCTGGAAGAACAATTGAATGCTAGTCATCCTCAGCCATTGATATGATTGACACTAAGGGTAGTAGTTTTTTTTCACTTAAAAGACTACATTTCATGCCAGACCTTGAAGGGTAGTGTTCCAAACAATGGTTAACTATTATCTTCACTTTTTCGAATCGTCTTCATATACAAATTTTATGTAGGTAGGAAACTTTGAAGGATAGTGTTTCCCTCCGTCGTGGGTCGAAGAACGCGGAAGCCAATTCTTATTTCAACTGAACATTTATGTACACATAATTAAAGAGTAGAGCTGAAATGGCAGTGCACGGGTGCTGTGCAGTCACTTCGATACCTGCTTACTTCTAATCAATTTATATATCATATCCACTTTTACGCGCGTTTCATCGATATACGGTCACTACGGCTCCGCATTATTCATGTACAGCTCGTTTGCAATCGTATTCAGCATCCTCTTCCCTGTTTTCATTGAGGCCTGTTGTAGTAAACAATTGTTCTAAGTGATCTATGGTTACTTCGGCGCCATACTATCGATATACGAATCGAATTTGGTGGATTTTAATAATAATACTGGTGATTATTACAAATTTAATGTGCATTATTATTTTATATTGTTCGATTATTAATATCATGAATATCATAGAAATTTGCGGACTTTAAAGAATTCGTCGTGCAAATGCAATATTGCGAACTAACTATTGGCTATGCGCAATTTGATAAATCATAAAATACTTGATTTTCATGTTATTTCTAAGCATTAAGTGTTGTAACTTGATTGTAGAAGACGAAAAGTTTTTCTTGATAGCACTTCCAAATTATTAATTCAAAGCAATTTTTATAGAAAATCATGTCAAAACATCGTAGCAATTGAAATTCGTTTCGGCGCAACGTCTGTTCTTCTGGTTTGTAACACACCCATCGTGTGGATGCATTTCACATTGCAACAAAATTTAGTTGGCGCAAAAAAATAAATCACAAGGCACAGGGAGCTGGTCTTGAATCGGTTAGATGGAGTTAACTTCACTTCAGTGAAGGAAATAAGCATAATTTTTGAATGGAGACATTTCAATATTTATTAACTAAATTGTAATTACATTTTGCCACATATGGATCATGTATAAATAAATCGAAAGTTCGCCACGGGATCACGGTCCATTTATACGGAGATCGGGCGTATTGTCCGCGACATTACGCTCTGCGCCGTAGCATTCCGATTGCGGCCCTGTCGACTCGTATCGCTTTTCCTTCGAACGGTTAGCGAGGACTCGACGACAATCTCATCAAACGCTGGCACGAACGCAGCTGTGAACCGGCGAAAAACACGTTTGTACAATTGGTTGCATAACCGACAATAGCCTAGCACTCGTCACTTTCACAATCTCGCCATTCGCGTGTGGTCGTAACCAGCCAACGGACGACAAACGCGTCTCCTACTTACACTGCGCCGCCTCCTTGGGCGCGTCTCTATGCTCGGCAGGCGCACAGAGGCCCGGCGTCATCCAGCAGGCGCACGCGATGAGCGCAACGCCGCACAGCATTACCAGCACATTACTCCGCATTTGCTCGCCGCTCTTCTCTTGCGCGATACAATCGACAGCTGCGCGCACACTGGACCTAAAGTGAAACTCGTCCGGCCACTTATTGCTGCGCAATGGCACCGAGCGCTGACCTCGAGTTTATCGCATGTGCATGTGATTCTTTCGACGCGTTTGCACGCATGCGGAGAGCGGTTGGCAGCGAACACCACTTCATCGGGTTTATTACCATCGTCATCTGCGACCGGCGTGCGCATGCGCCTCAGCAAACGTAGTCGACCAGGGACCCAAGCTGAACGAAGTGCTTTCGCTATGCGCAGAGGCGCTGTTAACGCCACCTTGCGCCCCCACAACGCTTCCATAATCCTCGAATCCGGGCAACCCGTTATACCCGGTGAAGCCAATGCTCGAATAGGTTCCCCTCCAGCCGGGACCTTGGAAAGGTCGAAAGCCAGCACCCGAGAGCCATGCCGGAGGGCGCCGCAAGTGGAAACCACCCCGCCATCCCGAATGGCCCGAGAAGGTGTGAAAACCGTATTCGAAGCCACTGCCTGGGGAAAAACACAACACCTCACAATTCGAGTGACGATAACTCGTTTCAACGACAAAATGAACGCTTACCTAGCTGTGCAGGGCAACACAAACTCAGCACTACTGAGAGTATGAAATATAAACGAACGTCTGCCATTTCAACTTCGATATTCGACGACTGCTCGACAAGTTTATATCCTCCTGCAAGAGACGAATCAGTGGGGACTAGAAGTGCTAAGTGTACTTCAAGAAAATGACCGCGAACAATGCTAATAATCTCTACAAACTTTGACGCAACCTGACCAATCACGCTTGTCTGGATGCGCATAGCGTTGAAAACAAATATTGTCCGATGAGCGTGCAATTTTCTTCTTCGTCGTATTTTTTATCTTTGCCAACTATGAAGTCAAGTCACATTAAAATTTTCCATTAGGAAGTATAATGAAATGTGCAATGAGAATTATAAATCAAGACTAACATTAAAACTACGTATATTAAAAAAAAAGAGGAATTAAAACGTTTAAAACTATTTATAAGTGCATATTGTATTGAATAAAAATAAATAAATTCTCTCGCAAGCATTCAAAGAAAGAGAAGATGGAATATAACCAATAAAACAAGGCGGACAATAACGAGTGAAATAAAATCGTTATAAAATTGATCATGGAAATGAGTTTTTAATGAACCATAGAAGATATTTTGAGGATCTTCCACCAAAATACACACAGAGACTCGACTAGTGTTTACCAATGCGTCCAGAAGCGTATAGTGCCACACAGCAGAGAATAGTTGTGTGAAATATGCGAACTAACGGAGGAATGTAGGATTTCAACCAATAG
>JAODFX010046432.1:0-10231 GCA_027580035.1 Dorylogaster longipes | reverse complement strand
ATACACATTGATTTCCGATGTAGCAAAAAAGATGGAATATTGTGCCTTCGCAATGTGCCAATCGGGTCGCTTCGGTCCCTTTCAACTACAATAGCGCTGTGGACAGGCAGGCGGAGCCCCATTTTATAGCTTTTGAGTAAATTCATTTCAAATAGACTTTATCTTATAGAACAGTTCGTCTTCTATTAGGAACAATATAAAATGTTCAAATCGGATTATAACTTTCGGAAATATGTGTAAATTTGTGACGCATGTATTTAAAACCTTCGAAAATTGGTCATTTTTAGACGCAATTTTGTAGCATTTGCGAGTATTCTAGAAACAAGACGTTAAAGGTGTTTTATAGAACAACTCTTTTTCTATTAGGAACAATATAAAATGATCCATTCTAATTATAAGTTTCAGAAATATGTCAAAATCTTCGAAAATTGTTCAATTTTAGACGCCATTTTGGAGCATTTGCAAGATAGCTAGAATGATAATGTTGCAAGTGTCTTAAAGAACGGCTCTTCGTTTATTAGAAGCAATATAAATACTGCATTCGGATCATGCGCTTCGGAAATACGAATAAATTTGTAACGCATTTTTTCAGAATTTTAAAAAATTAATAATTTTTAAACACATTTTTATCCCATTTCAAAGTTAGCTACAATGAAAATGTTAAAAGTGTCTTAAAACACGTCTATTTATTTATTAGAAACAATATGAAACACTCAATTCGGATCATGCGTTTCGGAAATATTTACAAATTTGCAACGCATGGTCGGTTAGATCGGTTACTTTTAGATGCCTTTTTGAAGCATTTCTGAGTCGGCTAGAATGAAGAAATTAAAATTTCCTTAAGGATTGACTCCCCTTCTATTAGAATCAGTACCCAACGCTCAATTCGAATAATTGGTTTCGGAAATATGAACAAATTTGTAACGCATGTTTTCAAAATCTTCAATCATCATTACCTGATCGTGATTATTATGTAGTAGAATTAATGTGTGGCCCTCATTGGTCACTTGCACGATCGAAAACAGCCATTCTAATCATGGGAACGCACAACCATCACGACCCGCACAACCTTCCGCAACAAACTGACGGGGCATACTGAATTGTTGGCTGCTGTCGGCTCACGTTGCCGGTTGCGAGGTACACGCTGCGTGCCAGCACCATTGCGCATGCGCTATCTCTACTGCATTTTGCTTTCGATCGTGCAATCAGTCATAACCGTTATTGGTAATCATGGAAGAAAAGGTAAAGAGGATTCGTGACCCTGGAAAAATTGATAAATGAACAGTGGCTTAAAGAATAACTCCTATAGCAAAAAAGGTCTCAGGCAGGTTTGCAAGATTTTAAAAAATTGATCAACTTTAAACGTATTTTAAATGCATTTCTAAGCTAGCTGGCATCAAACACTTTGATGGGCGTGAATGAACCACTCTTCTTCTACTAAAATCAATATAGAACGCGCAAATCAGGCTTTTATTTCCAGAAATATGCACAAAGTTATCTTGCATGTTTGCAAGTTTTACAAAAATGGAGCAATTTTAAGCGTATTTTTAACGCACTTCCAAGGTAGGTAGAATTAAAGAGTTTAATGAGATTCAATGAACAACTATTCTTCTACTAAAACTAGCTTAGAAAACACAAATCAGAGTTTTAGTTCCAGAAATATGCACAAAGTTAACTTGCATGTTTGCTAAATTTACAAAAATTGATCAATTTTAAGCGCATGTTTAACGCACTTCCAATCTAGCTAGGATCAAATAGTTTGATGGGCGTTAATTAACAACTCTTCTTCTATTGAAATCAATAAAGAACACGCAAATCAGAGTTTTAGTGTCAGAAATATGCACTAAGTTAACTTGCATGTTTGCAAGATTTGCAAAATTGATCTATTTTAAGCGTATTTTTATCGCACTTGCAAGCTAGCTAGGATCAAATAGTTTGATTTTTCTATTAAAATAAACATGGTTTAATCACTGGTTTGGTAGAATGAAAATATTAAGACTGCCTTAAAGAACGATCCTTTATTTATTAGAAATATTATATAAAACTCAATTAGGATTATTCGTTTCGGAAATTTGATCAAATTTATGAGGAGTGTTTTCAATATGTTCAAAAATGGATCATATTTAAACACATTTTTGGGGCTTTTCCGAACTTGAGTGAAATTAGCACCCCGAGCGCTAAAACACTACAAAAGAAATACATTGGAGAATCACAAAAAACCTTATCCTCCAATATTTTTAACCATATTTTAGCTATCCACTGCGATATAAAAAGTTGCATTGGCTTCATAGAATTAGTGTCGTTTACCTAAGAGTAGTTAAATATCAAATCAGGTTAGATAACAAAAAAGTTGATTGCTAATGTGTAATAGAGTAATATGCTCGTTAACTACTTAATCATCTCGCTATAATGACAAAATCTTATAATACTAATTTTAAAAGATTAACTTGTTGTTTTTGAAAACAAAAATTTGGTAGTTCTCAAAGGAAAACAAATCTGTAATCTGGTTTAGTTCCTAACCAAACAATCATAGCTATTGCACCATAAAAGGGTTATGTATGTTTTTATTATTTAAATACAAATAATTAAAGCTTGCCTGAGGAAAACATCTCATAAAATTGTTGCCAATATTCGTAGTGCGTCGTCATGTCATAAACACTGGTAGTTAAATTTGTACCGATCCGAAATATGTTGAAAGATTCCTTTCGAACCGGCAACCAATGTTGGTTGCCTATCAAAGAATCGTTTCGTATTGTTGGCATACCGAAGATGGCGAAGTTCGTCCACATTGTAATCATACGCTCAATGTTCACATCATTGCCACTTCCTTTGATAATTTTCGGAGATGTTTCTTTCTTGAAGAGATAACCAAGCTCATCGCCATGGCATGCTCCTTAAATTGCCGTTCTGTAGATAAGTTATCACGTTCACATCTAACCTAATTTATAAGGTACCTTTAAGTTTCCCTGCTTTCGCAGCTCTCCATTTCGACCAATTCAAATCGGTGTCCAGTGAGAACTCATAGAAATAAACGTTACTCCATTTGATCTGCTGTCGAACGCATCGAAGAATATCGAATATGAAGCTGGTATATCCCCAGATTTCTACCCATGGATCAATATCCTCGTAGACTTGGGTTGGAAAGAAATCTTGGTCAATCTCCAACGCAAGGAAGTCTCTCTGTTTGTAGTAATACGGGATAAAAACACTAATGTTGAAATATCTATGGGTCTGTTTCAAATATCTGTAGACGTAATAAATGATGCCTTCGGCATTGAGAAAACCGAACATCACTGGACGTTGATGATACCTTCCGGTTTGGATTAGTGTCCAAGGATTTTCGCTCATAAAGCTGGTCGGTCCTGGTTTCTCAATCACCAATCCCGGAAGCGTTATTTGGTTGATTGTTAACCTCTGCAACAAGACTCAATCAGAAGTTAATTACGACCAGATAAGGAAGAAGAAAGACGGAAGAAGAACTGACATAAATATCAATATCGTCTTGTAACTTTAAGATTTCCTTCTCGGTTAAATTTCGCAGACCGTGCATTAAATTTGTCACGTTCGTCGTGTCTAGCCCCAAAAGGTTTCCTACGTAAACAGCCGAGTTGTTCATTGATAAGCCTCTTGTGATAGCCGTGGCGCTTTGCGCAATAGCTCGATGGAATAAATCTGCAAGGCCAAGCTTATTCGATTATTAGAACAGCAACAGAACACGAACGCAAGTTACTCTTCGTCAAGGGGGAAAGTAGCAGAGCATGTACGGAAAGAGCACCGGCACTGTTGCCAAACAAAGTGACGCTGTGTTTATCCCCTCCGAAGTATTCGATGTTTTCCTGCACCCACTCCAAGGCAAACACTTGGTCTTTGAATCCATTGTTGGAGGAGATATCGGGCAAAACGCCCGAATTATCTGGGTATTCGTAATTTAGGAAGCCCAAAATTCCTAACCTATAATTAAACGTCACCAGGACAATGTCCTTGGTGAGAAGGAATTCCGGTCCTAAGGTAGTCTTCGGATTGCTTGAACCGGTTGTGAGACCTCCACCGTAAATGTAAACCATGACTGGATGTAATTCTGATTTCTGGAGCAGAAAATCACACTCTTTCACGTTATTAAGCATGAGCGGAATTGCTGCTAAATATCTTTACTTACCCTGTGAGTAAAAACATTGAGGTAAATGCAGTCTTCCGAACTGAGAGCTTCTGAATCCTGTAAACAATCTGGAGCTATTTCCGTTGCATTGAAAATCCCATTCCACTTGTCTACTTTTTCTAGACGCTGACACATAAAAAATTCAAATACTTTTTAATATTAAAAGAGTTTTCTTTCCTTTGTTTACTGATTTTAGACATCTATGTACATACTTGAAAACGAAGTGGTCCAATTGGTTTCTTTGCGTGCGGAATTTTTTGAAACGCATAAAAAGGATTTCCATTCTTGTCTAACAACACTTTTCCTCGCATTTTTCCATCAGGAATCGTAACAAGCAGGGGATCAGCTTCATCAATCAGTTCCTCAACATTATCTTCACTGCTTCCGTTTCTAATTTGCGATACAGCCAGGAAAATGAGAATTGTCAATAAACCCAAGTTTGTTGTGCTCATGTTTCTTAACGGTTCAACGCTTTTTAACGCGTCTAGCAAACACAACGTTATCCATAAAAAGGTGATGGGAATTTATATACATAGTTAAATAGTTTATTATCAATAGTTATCGGAGCTAGCCATACGGTAAAAAATAACAAGATAAAGATTTCAATAATTTTCCAACATCGTCATGCGTCTATGTCCAAACCTACTCAATGTTAACTCTACTAAAGTATTGATAAACCGTTTTATTATTCATAAATTGTGGTGCAATGTCGTCGGTTGTTATCTGGCACATTTGGCAAGTCAAATGTTAGTTCACACTTTCCACGATAATCTCTTCATATCTATATTGCGAATAATGCGCTGGATTCGGTGAAATGTGTAGATATTCTTCAACGGGAACAAACGAAGCGCCACCGAAATAATCCAGAACGCAAACCTGTTCAATTTGCAGCTTCGCCAAGTAGAACTTATGCACTGTAAGCAATAGATTTAATGCCAACTTTGCTCACTTGAAGCTTGAATTACCTTTTTCCCAAATTGCCATTACTGGATGTTTCTGGATCAGGGCATCGTGCGCAAAACGAAATTCATCAGTGCTCATAGGAACCTAATTAAACATTCATCTTCAAACCCAGCAGCGAAAGAGATCAAGCTTACCTCGACTACTTTCCCAGTTAAAATCAACCTTCCACATCTAGGATCTTGAGGATCGTAATCCATGGATTGGCAGTAACCAGTTTCCGCAAGGCTTGCCAACAAAGTAGCTCGGTTGTTAGACTAGAAGAAAAAGCAATGAAAGTTACACAACTCCCAAATGATAATTGAACATAACCTACTTTGATGTCCCTGCCACTCAAGTCCAAATCAGTCATCAACAAATAGGGCACTCCGGTACCGTTGATTTCGGGACCATCCGCAACAGACTTCAAATTGGCGAACGGATAGTTTTTCACCTCATCGAGAGTGGAAATTGTAGCAATGGAAACCCATTCTGTAGATGTGGAATCTCATTCTCTTTCTTGGAATGTTCATCCAAGACTTACCAACGTTGTGAAGAATATATCTCCCCATCTTGGCTTTCTCCGACGGTTTTGGCATCTGGTCTGCGTCCGAAACGGCAAAAAACAAAAGAAACGTGCAGAGCTGGAGAAACATTGCGAATGTTTGACGTTTTTCTAATATAACTGATGAAGTTCACCATGTACAATCTCGCAACGATTTGATAATGGTTGATTTTAGTAATATCATTCGAGGCGTTAAGCTACGGAAACGCTTAACTGACATGAATCACGACGCAAATGAAACAGCTTTATAAACAATGGCGTCCAACATAGAGGTCATATTATTCAGCTTTATGAAATTAAACTTTGTCATATTGTGATAGAAAAACATAGGATTTGTGGTTTCAGACTTAGAAATGTTTTTTTTAAATAACCATTCCGATTAGAATCAACGAGGCTGAAGGAATTCCTACATATACGCGAAATATCTACTAAATATCTCCCTAAAACCATATTTCTTTCGTACATAAGTTCAGTTTCTTTAGAATGACGTTTATTTTATTCACCTAAATAAACTAATAGTCAAAGATATAAATAACAAATAAGTTGATAATAAATACGCCTGAAAACATATGTTATTAGAGTAATTTTCCAGTACAAAGGCTATTAACATAATCATGTAACGTTCGGCCTGGTTTGTCACTTCTTGTCGCTGGTAATTGTTCATCGTGGAACCAACAATCAAGTAAATCCAATGAAACATGCAATTGCAACCTCGACTTGGCTACATTCTTAACGGCGTAGATGTAGACTGAGCCTTAAATTAAGCAAAGTTAAATAGATATTTGGTTCCCAATCAAAATATCATCACTACCTTTAATTCTCGATGAACCAGTTAGTCGTAGAAAGAACAAATATAACGGTGTGGATGACAGACTCGTCGCAATACTGAACATTAACTTGCAAACAATCTGCACCACGATTCGGAACTGCAACAGAAACGTGTTTTCCTCACCCTTACACATAAAGAATAGAAAATCGTTTTAATTTACCGCCGTAAAAACGATGTAATACAGAAACGTGGTTGGCAATAGGAAAAGTAAAATGGTAAATCCTAATGTGCCAACAAATAATTGATTATGCGAGTATTGGAAAGAATCCACTCGATTTTTGAGTGGATTGTATTTCCTTCCAATGAAGAGTCTCCATAGTGACGTTATTGCATATATTTGCACTCGAAATAATCTAAAAGTTTAGAGTCGATTATAGTAATAGATAATATTATGAGTAGTGTAGTAGTAACTACCAAATTGATTTTTTCCTTACCTTGCAGCATAAACATAAATGCAGTAAACATGAAATGTTAAAAACATTATTACATCTGCACAAAGAGTAATCTGATAGCTCAGTCCCAATGAACCCAATGCAACAAATGCATACAGAATACTTGCAGGGACAGCAAAAATGCTTTCAACAAAAGCCTTCCACAATGATATATGGTAAAAGAAAAATGTACCCAGAGTTTTATTCAGAGCACAATTTAATTTTAAACCTGCTGGAGCACCCATTAAGATATCAAGAACTTGCTTTAGTGCATCAATTATATACTGCAAGTAATTGTTACTTTTCAATCCATTTGTTTAAAGTCACTTGCATTACATTTACCTTTGTTGTTTGTAAGATTGTATTCCAAATCATTGTCTTATGTTCTAAAACCAAGTAAAGTGTGAATAAACCGAGCACAAAATCAAAAACTTTTGCCAAATACATATTTCTTCTTCGAATTGTGGTTTTACCATGATGACTGGCATAATGATCAACAATTTTAACAACATTTGCTGAGAAATGTGTATACCAATAGGAGTTCTTGAAAAAGTCATGAATCTTTCTGAAATACTACAAATCTTTCACATCCATGTATAATATTCTGTTTATTACAAGCATACCCAGTTGAAATTATTGTTCAGTACAGAGGGGAAAAGTTTGTATAAATTACTTGAAGGTGTTGTTGTATTGTCATTATAATTCACACCTCCAATCTTTGAATGAAGAAAGTCGAAGCAAATATTGTTACTCCCATCATGGGATCCAACTCCTTCACTTTGTCGAAATATATTGTCATCATAAGACAAGCAAGTAATTAAAGGCAGTGTAGACTTGCAATTCACTGGTAAACTATCCCCAGAGCTAATGTTCTGCATACATGAAGAGTGCAGATTTACATCTGGCAAACTGCTAATTGTCAGAGGTTTTTTTCTCTCGGATGACTGCATTAAACAGTATGCATTGACATTTTCCTGTGGCAACACTCCTCCTACAATTAAACCATCACCTGGATTAAATTTACTTGTAACTAGTAGCAGCACATCCTTTTGGTCGGCATCTCCTGGATTTTGCATGCTGACAACCAGCAGAAGCACTGCAAAACCTGCAGCAGCAGCAAGGTGTTAGATTAACCCAAGGTGAGCATTAAGTTGCCTACATTAAAATACCTAATTTGTTATCCCGTGCCGTTGCTTAGTAACGCGTTCAAAAATAGTCATCCGCTACTGTTCAACCTGTTCAACGTTCATTTTTGGTGCATTTTTCGACAACTGTAGGCTCGCAATGACGAGATTTAGCTGTTGAGTGTTGCAAGCATGATCGCAGTTGGCGCAGACGCGTCGCCGCGTGTATTGAAGCCGCCAGCCCGCATCCGGTCCTCTAACCTCTTCGACAAACAATCCAAACAAACATAGCGTAAACAACAAAGCGTGTGCATAAAAATAACAGCCGTTCGAGTGTTGGCAGCTAGAGCAGTGCTTCGTGCGTGCGACATTCGTCATTTGTTTGAATGCGCAGCACGAGAGTATTTAGTCGATCTACTACTGGAGGTTGCGTCAACCGACGAACATTTTCGTGCAGACGTTCGGCACTTGTTTTGTTACGCCTTGATTGATGTTACGTTCCGTCTATCAATTAGTATCGTGCTGTGATGTTTGAAAAGTGTCGTCGCAAGTTTGCAGCAAGTAAGTTTGAATCGTGCATCGCGTGTTTGCCTCTTCTGCATGTAGCAAGTTCATCTGCACTTCACTATGCGACGCATGCACGGAATGGAGGTTCTCCAAGTCTAAACACGTCGCAGATGCGCTCGAAACGTTCGCAGGAATGTCGCGAAACGTTCAACATTCGCAAGCATTTGTCAACAAATGGCGACATCGCTTATCAGTAGCCAAGCCGTGATGCAAATCGTGCGAAAAGCGCGAGATCAACGCATAAAACTTGAAAAAAATAGCTTTCAGTTTTATTTTAATCAGAAATAATTATGCTTGTAAACTTGCTAATGCTAATGCAATAAATATGTAACTTTCACGTCCTCCAAAGTACACATTTGTTAATGCACTATTGTTCTAATCAAAAGGTAATCATTTGCCTGCTTTCATCGTCACAGAAACTCGCAATTAACAATCGCCATTTGACGATTAAATCGTAGTAAGTTTCGTATCGCCTCACAAATTATATATAAACTATCTCTGAAGCAGTAATTTTTGCAGTAATTACACTAATTATACTAATGTGTTTCTCAATGGGAGGGTTGTTAAAAAGATGCGTAGATATTGCTAACAGAGGAGAAAACATCGAACAGGAAATTAAACGCACATTGAAGATCGCAAAATATTGACAAAAAAGCAAAGCTGTTTGCTGTTTTTTACTCGACAACCGACTAAAGTGAATAATTACACGTTAGGATCATATCCACGAGAAATCTTCATTAGCTGCTGCTATTAGGCAGTTAACTGGCGACGAATCTTGCATCTTGCAATCGTGGTAATACGCAATCGTTTTTGATCATTTCGACGCTTTCGAAAGCTAGAAAAGAGTAGGAAAATAATGAATGCAAATAGAACGCCTTCAAAAGTGTTAATGTTTGTTTCAATTCATCATATAGAATTAATTTAACAGTTAAAATTGCCTAATACCTTCAATTTATTTCCATGGGAGTAAGAACATATTTCTATTGCAGAGTGGACGGAATTTTGTTTGTTCTTTTTTTTTTTCCAAAAAAAAAAACGTATTTTAATGCAATGGATACGTTTTGTTTGCGTTTCCTACAGCTTCTCATGCATCTGCTGCTTATTTTATCTTTCATATCCACCGGAAACTTGCATTAACTGCAGTCGCAGACAGCCCATGATAACGCAATCAATGACATTGCAACGACACTTTTAGATCAGTGCTCTACACCGGGTGGTCTGCGAAAGTGCTCAAATACGTTTGATGCTGTCATATTTATTCATATTCACTACATGTTCGACACTGTGGACAAAGTTGTTTAGACTATTAATGATTTGTGCAGGAAATGCATTTTATGATTAAGAAAAATTTTCACATCATGTATTGTCGCTTTAATTAACGCTTTTTGTGTAAATTATGTAATGTTAAAATAAATTCCGCAAGTATTCTCAACATGCCTCAAAGAATTAAATATCTACATTCATTTGCCATTGAAATGATCTCGATTTATTGATTACCTCCAGAGTAATGCTGCAGATAAATTGGTAAATGTCCCAATTATCGTCATGCGAACGCAATATTCGCAATAGAAAGTCGGATATAAAATGAATTAAGTCCATTCTTCTTCTAATATTTGTTCT
>JAODFX010046100.1:0-10250 GCA_027580035.1 Dorylogaster longipes | reverse complement strand
AATCACGATTACGAATCACTGCCACAAACGAAATAACAACAAATAACGCAAATTATAATTTAACAAACTTTTCCAGAAAATTACTACCAACGGCTGAGTTTTTAAAATTTAACCTGGAAACTTAACAAAAGTATTCCTCAATGTACACTTCATTACGTACAAAACAGATAATACGCTTACAAAATAGGTCTTTCTTTCAACTTTCTGAGGAGCCCCGAATAGCTCTAAGTTGATCCGGATCATTCAACCGTATTTTTTGCATCCCCCTTTCCGAGCGCCTCAAAATTCTTGGTGTAATGTAAATGTAGAAAATGTAAACGGCGATTGGAAATTTTCACTTAGGAGTAGTTAAGTGCAGCCAAATTAAGGATCAGATAAGATAACTTGTTGAAAGGACCACTATTGTGCGCTTATCTTTCTGAACAAGAAAAGTATTAAAAATTTTCTCACGACCTCCATTTACTTCACTCACTTCACTATTACGTTTGGAAATAGCATTTCCTTTCCCTTCATATTGGCGAGTTTCCATTAGTGATAATTGCACGTTAAAGAAACGATTGGGCAATAAACGACGGAGGCGTTGCAGCGATCGAGCGCGTTTGGCGCATGTGGGCATTATGCGTGGATGGCATGGTGTTCGTTAGTTGTTCATTAGACACGTTTGTTTTAGAAGCAGCGCAGTTTAAGAGCTACTCGCTGACCGGAAACGCGGCTACGCAGCTCAGCCAGTCGGTGCGTGACCGGCTAATGGGCTCGCAGAGTTTGCCGAAGGGAGCCGCCCAGGAATACAGTTTGATGCTCCGACAACGGCCGCCGAAAGCCAGCGATGGCTCACTATCAGACACCCAAGCCGTGGAAGTTGGAAGTCCCTACGCCCCTTGGTTACGACACAGGTGAGAATGGAAGCTTTGATAATGGCACAAAATACATTTGTATAAATGATTTTACATTACTTTCATCATTCGAGGTTTCTGCTTTTTTGTTGTAAAGACTTCCTTTGCAATTACATATATAATAATATAACATATATAAAATAACAGAATATAACAATAATATAAACCATAACTCTTTCAGTAATACCTACTCGGTTGCACCAAGGCTTTCGGAAACTGACAGCATGGAAAGCCTCACAAGCCTCCCTGGTCACCGTGGCAGCCTAACGCATGCGAGATTATTGCGAGACTCGCCTTCACGCCTTTCTCGAAGTAATAGCATAAGGTAGGTATTCAATTCCCATATGCATTTCATATATGGGTTTTTGACTGCATTTGCCCTAAATTTATTTTAAACTCTCTCGAAGAAGTTGCCTACGGTAAACTACAATTTCTTCGACTGTGCGTCAGGTGTTGCCTATGTTAAAACGTTAAACGCCACACAAGTCACCGACTGTCTTGCGGCACTGTTCAATAAAAACTCGTTAACACTTTCCACAACAAACTAAATACTGTGAGCATAAACAATTAAACATGGATTTTTTGTTTCGGCCCGTGGCAGCAGCTACCTCAGAGAGCGGACGTTCCCCAGGTATACTAGCAAACCAACAGCCACAGCCTTCGCTACATTAAACAAGCCAAACAAATGCATAACTGAACCAATATTTTACTCATCTTTTCATTCATACCAGCTTGAATGTATGTTGATGAACATTGAGACGCAATTGTTTGAGTACGTTTTGGTTTCGCGGTGATAATTTACGCTTTTGCACAGAGATATTGTTAAATTTGCTGCTAAATGCTTCATGAGCTCTTGGTTATTCAGATTTGCTTACTGCCAGATTTGCCAGCTTCACTAACATGCATCATAGTGGGTCTGCATGCAATTAAGATGCAAATGGTTGTTACAGATCGACGAAATCCGAAAAGCTGTATCCGTCTATGCTGCATCGAAACAACACCGAGCCCGAGAGCGAGCCGTACTACTGCTTGCCGGTGAACGCCGTGCTGCACTGGTCGCAACCGACGAGTCCTGCACCAGGTGCAGCAAGGACGTTTCCGTTATCACCAACGCATTCGAATGCTCGGCATAGCGTGCCCAAAAATGACGACGGTATTGAATGCGCGTGGTCGTCATCTTCGAGCGCATCTAACTAAAATTGTAATCTAGTGCATGGCTCGTCGATCAGCTTGGTGTCGACCGCATCGAGCATCTACTCGTCGGCGGAGGAGAAGCAGGCGCATGAGATCCGCAAGCTGCGCCGGGAGCTGATCGACGCGCAGGAGAAGGTGCAGACGTTGACGTCGCAGCTGAGCACGAACGTGAGTACCGACCGGCTTTCTTTTATTGCTCTCTTCGACTCGATGCCGGATTCCCGTCGCATCGGCAATGGGCATCTACGTGCCGATCATCCTTGCACGCGGAATAGATGCGGCTATATATGCCGAAGCGGGCGTTTTTTTTGCACGTCGGCGGCCGGGTTTGTCATCGTTCTCAGGAAAGATCTTCTCGCGCACCGTTAGCCGGCACGCACATGCGGCGAAAATTGCGCGTGCACGTGGTGATGAATCCATTCTTCTCGCGGATGTTATCAAGAGCGTGGCGACGCGCATGCGGCGATGTGACCTCTTCGTCGCGAATTGCGCGATGTCCGCGAGGCGCATTTCCATGCGCCTCACGCGCTCGTAACAGGTGTTATCACAATGCAAGAAACTTGCGCATTTGTTAGTGGAATGACTGGCATTGCCATTCCATTCTTCACCGTTACAAGGTACTCGTTACGTTTCATTATGTACTATTTTGTATGATCATTTCAATTGTCTACAAGAATGCGGCTAATTCCTAGCTTGCTATTAAAGTAACAATGCGTTTGTTCGTCATTTCTGTTTGATTTCAACAATGGACATCTTGATGGTAATCATTTGCGAACTTGCTTTTCAAATACACAATTACTCTATAATTCAAATTAAACTATAGAGATCATGTGGTACTCAATTTACTGTATTTATACTATATTTTGCATACAATCTGGCATAGGATCTTAAAGATGCTTAACAAAAGGTTACGTGCTTTAATTCATTTGCAGGTGCGTGATGGTGGCGGCATGATTGTTGGCAGTTGTCATGGCCGAATGATTAATTGCATGGATCCTTCTTTTGTTGGAATTCACAATATGTATGAGTTTGATTTATTGAACACGAATAAAGAACGAAGTGGGAAAGTCAACATATGCATCGCTTCACATCGCGTTCACAATCCGACAGCTCTAAGCGCGATACATTTATGTGCACTTTTTCCTTCTGTTCATGTTCAACGACTTCAAAGATGTGCGAGCATTTGTCAAGTGTTTTGCACAACTATAAAACGGGTCTTTGACTGCGACTTGAGCGAAAATATTCATTTTAATGCTGACATCCTCTACACGCAATAAATTCTGGCAGTAAGCGTTTCCCACTTGCTAAGAACGCAAAGACTAAACGCGTTGTACTTAATTTGTAAGAAATTGCTTCTATCTATTCAGAGATTTTATTTCTATCAATGCTTGGTTGCTTGCGATAGCAAATGAATGAGCTTTTCAGGTCATTCATTTCGAATCAAATTTTCATTTCATCTTCTGCATTTTAGACTAAATACTCAGCACAGTAATTTCTGATAAATTAAAGTCTCATCAAAATGTGATTGTGGTAATGTTTAACAACTACTGAAGTGTTAACGCGATAAATTTCAACTAAATGCTTCCCACCCAAAAAGTAGCTTGTAAAAATCATTGATGATTGAGATCATCGAGAAACAGTTATTCGAAGATTTTTAAAAAAGACACCAACATTTCTCAAGATCATCTTTCCCAGTAGGAAATTTTACATGCACTTGCGCAATTTATGTCGTTTTAATACGAATCCGATCTTAATCATCGAGCTAAATATGTAAAACGCCGCGGAATATGAATTTTAATCGTTACATGCGGAACATTATACGCAATTAAGCGCGTTGTATGATTGATGCGAGTTTAGTTAAAACAAGCTACGCTTTCGTAAATAACTAAATAATTTGAATATCCACTTATAGCATCCATATAGCTTACGGGCGGATTATTAAAAAAAGCCTGTAGGTTGTTAATCCACTCTCGTATTATATCATCATCAAATTCCGAATGTCTTGTCTAGCGGAACCAAGTACATCAAACATTGAGCGTGAAATATTCGGCGATTTCGGTACCGCTATAATTTGATGTTAATTACGGTTTGTGTTCGAAAGCTCGAAAGAGATTAACCACGGCGTGCGCGGACTGATTAATTATGGTAATCAATGAATGGCCAATTAAAAACAACACGGCAGTAAATAAATCATTGGCAGAATGAGACGATGATTTGTTTGGATGTTCGGGAGCAGCTGAAGAACGTTTTGCACGTGTAGTTCGTTCTCATGTTTGAAGAAGACAAATACATTACAGCGTGCCGAAGAAGAAATACGTCGTTGACCACCACGGTGACCACAATCATCCGTTGAGGGGCTTCGAGCGGCGTGGCAGCTGTCTGTTGATGTCATTCCGGCGATGTATACGCTCGTGTTCTCGCGTCTTCTCGACATTCGCATTGGTGATGTGCGTGCATAAAGCATACGCAACAACTATTTGTGGAGTCGCCGCGGTGGCCGGTCCCGCAGCGGTCAACGCGCATTTTTGACGATGCATTCGAACTTGGTGCTCGTTCGCGTCGTCGGCGTGCGCCGCGGTGCGCAGCGTTGTCATAAAACGAAGTTATTTTCTGCGCGCCGCGGCCGAGAGCGCATGAGTAATGTGCCCTCGTGCGTGCAGCAGCTCTCTTTGCAATCTCGCCACATACGCGATGCATGAAATATTTGATATCGCATGCGATCTGACATCCGCAAGACTGGATTTGGACTGCTTTTAACATGGCTGATTTATTGCCTGCTTCGAACTGCGAACTGCAACGTAAATATTGCAAATGTTGCGTTAGGAACATTGCCTTAAATCGTATATGGATGAAAATTAAAGGCGCAATAAACACTTTTTAACCTGGCCTGGCCAGAAAAATGGCCTATCTATGAAAATTTACAGCAAAATTTTTGGTGAATATAAAAAAAATGTAAATCATTTTATTTACTAATGAATACAGAAATAATTAGCATTTAAAGGGTAATTTAATTTGTATTACCGCTGATGAATGAAATAAAAGATAGCAAACAACATAATACAGACTTAGTGATCGAGCTGAACTCGCTTACATTGTTCTCTCACGTTGCCTTTGATGCTCTTATATACTATATTATGTTGCCGTAATGGCAATTTTATCACTATTGTTTTCATTTTGAAATTACTAATAAATTATTTGTCAATCCATTTGCGCGTCTATCTGTTATTACGTATATCATATCTAAATGTTCAACACATCGTAGTTTGTAACACGAGTTATTAGCAAAATGTTAATGAGTTGGCAAAATTTCTTGTAACAAAAGTTAATAACACGTGTTATTAACAGAAAACTTGTGTTTGTAACAGGATTTATGTTATCCGTTGATAAAGATCAAATGAAGTTGATAACAGAGGTTAATAATAAAAATTACACTTTTGTTATTAATTCAGTGTAACCGCGGCTTAAGAAGTGGTATTCGGACGATTGAATTTATATTAAATTCGACTCCCAAGCGAAATTTGCGTACAGAAATGTCAAATTTAACTAGCATTGTAATGGTATATTTCAAATGCTGGAAATCGTGGTCTTAAGCTCAGCACAGCTCATCAAAATAGTGAAAGCAAATCAATACTAATCAGCGTAAGAAACAAACGCCCGTTAGAAATTCATTAACTGCATTGTAAAATTGTTATTATAATTAATACTACATGCAGTTCCCAAGCGAAATTAACACACAATGCTTAACTACGCACATCTTCTGTACGCATTTGAATAAATTTGCAGATGAATGAAATTGTGAACAGATAAATAAATAAGAACATTTTGAACCGAAGCTCTTAAAATAATTTTCATGCATTCATTTGAAAAAGAATCCAAAAGTGAGAGGAAAGCTTAAAGATGATTGAAGAAAAAACACATCTTATAAAGGCATAATTGTCCTATTAGTACGAAGATAATTGAACGAACGAATTTGATTTAATGAGTATTCCAATTTATTCATTTTGAAGGAAATATAAATTTGTAGGTTTATTGAAAAAGAATTCTCTGGCTTGGTCGAAAAAAAAGCCTATGTAACAAAAATGAGGTTCTGAGATAATCTAGCATTTACGTAAAAATATGCATTGTATAATATTATACTCAGGTCCTTTTCACTTTGAAATCTTCATGAAGTCGTAAGATGGTTCAATTAAGACCTTTTTCATATATCAACGAACCTTACTTGTTTAGTCAGTTAGTCAGACCCAAAATCTAATTTTTCATAAATTTGCACTTAGGCCTTTTTTCGACCAAGCCACCGAATTATAATCGTACAATCACCCTGACAGTTGATTAACACAATCGCACTCAATCCGCGCATGAAGAAGTGCGCAATGGGACGAAAACGTCGTCCAGGCTACAAGAACATCGAGAGGTGCACGATCGCACACTCGATGCGCGTCACGCGATGATGACGGCAAGTGAACGTAGGCTTTTGTAGCTAACCACACTCTCTGCCTAGCACGATTTCCACAGAAGTCCCTCTCGTCGCCGTCACGCAGCGTGTGCTGCTCGCCGTCTCGTAGACGCGCACTCAGTTCGGCGGTGACGTTGGCTGGCTTCGGTCGAAGCCACCAGCACGCGATGATGGCATCGCATGCGGTGTGCGTTCAACTCGCGTTCGTTATCGTTGCGTACAGTTGTTCTCGCCCTCGGTGAGGCACGAATTGTCTGGTGCTCTAGTGTTATTAAGATCCATGGTGCAGTGCAACAAAAGTTCAGTTACGATGCGTTGAACGCTGATCACTTGAATGCGCGAAGGGTGCATTTTTTGAAAGGAAAAGCCGTTGGTAAATAACACGACGAGATGGGACGTGACAGGGCTATGCATTGATATCGCCAATCAATGCGCGTTTTGTTTACTCACTGATGCGCCGACGGTGATTACGCCGATGATTTGTGATTCGTAATACTCTCCAAGTCGACGCGCAAGTGAATGCATCCTGGAGATGCTGCGCGCTTATCAATTACGCGACGCGATATTCGAGCTGGGAATGCTGGGCGATTGACGGTAAACTTTCCACCAACTCGTGATATGAGCGTTATTTTTAAACGTTTCCTTTCGTAAGTTCTTCCTCACGTTTTTTAACTTTGAAAACTTTTCAAGTGCGCCTGAAGGCACGTACTCGAGATTCTTCCGTTGTGTTATGCTATGCAGATGGCAAGTGGATACATTTGATCGCTTCCGGCTTCTGTTTTCCTAGTTATTTTAACTCGAGTAGGTAATTCTTGAACTACAAAGCCAATAACAAAACAAAATAACAAAATTGCAATGAAAAGATGATTTATTGCTGGAGAGTTCCTAAAAAGATTATTTTTTAACTAACAATAAGCTCCGAACATTATTGTTTCGCGAAGAGCAAATCGACGAATGGTGTAAGCACATTGCAAACAACTTCTTGCCATTCACTGTCCGCAACGTCAACGAAGACGCGATAATGAATTATTTATTCAATTAGATTTATTTGAAGGAATCGTTGCTTGCGCAAACGATGAATTATGCATGGCATTATGCATAATCGTTGCTTGCGTTTGCGCATAATTTATAGCGCAAGGAAACACTTCGGGCGCAACAATGCTAAATGGCGTTCACACCGCTTTTGTTCGCGATCGTGGAAACGCTGCATCAAAGGGCGCGTCCGCGTTTGGAAACGCACAGCGAGCGATGATTTACGACGTAGATATGGACTCCCGCATGCGATCGACTTTAATCAACTGATAGCAGCCAATTAATTAACCGAGGGGGACGGCAAAGACAAAAAGGAGCAGGACGCGGACGAGGGGGGGAAGGGTGCGATCGTATAGTGGTGCAGTAATTGCAGGGCGTGCACGGAGTGCCTCAAGCATCGAGGGTGTTCGGCAGAATGATGTAATTCGATTCAATTCCGCCTTCTTATCGTCTCCTTACACGTGATCTTCTTGTTCGCTTTGCTCGCCAGCAAGTAACATGATATGATATTGACACTAGCGGACAACGATTGCTTTTTCTATCGCTCCTCCCGTCGCATCGCATATTTCTCTGTCGAATAGTTCATCGGGATAAACTTCTTTCTCGCACCACGCTGGAATTCTCGGTTTATTTTGAGTACGACGTTTTAATGATCGATACTTGCTCACAGAGATATTCAGCGACGGTATTTTCTTGTGGGAATATAGTGATTGCTTGTGGGATTTGTAAGTGCATGTGACTCGAGGGGAAGCAATTCCGATTGCGCAAATAGACAGGAAGTTAATCATTTCGAGCATTGCAGAAGAAACGCTTGAGGAAATATCGTGTTCTCGCGAGTGCTTTGATCAGAATTCCAATCTGGTGTGAAGCTATGTTGTAATGACGGCGATAATCTTAAGATTAGTTTTTTTTTATGTTAAGTGCGTACCCTAAATCGATATCGCAGTAAACATGCTCAGTTGAAATCAATCAGGCTAAGTGGTTTTTTGACGATGTCGACGTGATGTTGACATTATGTTATGAAAATCATTGTGAAGATAATAATAATAGCCATTAATTCCAGCTCATTCATGTATTACATAAAGCGTGCTTCGACTTATTTAACAAGTTTGGAAATGAATAATCTAGAACATAACTCATCTAAGGTATCGAATTTCGTAACTTTATGAAATGCAAATTTGTTGGATAGTAGTAGGTATAAATCATAGACAAATATAATTATAATTAACCAATAAGAAGGCTTAAGCCTTTTCAGCCAGCGAGCTTTTTGGGAATATGAGATATTGTGAAACTGATTTAAGATTTATTCTCAGTGTAAGAAACTGAAATCATTCATAATATAAATTTTGAATTTTTCGACCCGAAAACGAGATATCGGGCAAAGAACTCATAGTCGAAATCCACGTAGAGAATAAATGATATATAAAAATTCAATTTTTCGCTTTTTAAGTTCGAAAAAGTATGAAAAGTATGTAATTGGCAAATTTGGATGTTAAAATAATCAATAGATAGACAGTTTTCAGTTGGGAATCGTTCTTATCCACAGCTAATTCATTTCGATGATTGTGCTAATGAGAAATTGGTGCTGCTTTCAAAATAGTGTTATAAGGAGATTTGGTTGAATGCCATCATTGATCGAATGAGTAAATATCATCCACCAACTAATTACATGTTCACCAGTGCAAAGTTAAACGCCACCTCAGCAGCTACTTAATTTTATGACTAGCAAAAAGAAGCCTGAGACGATTCGCTAAAAAGTGCGCCTTAATTATGTCGTTGTTTATCGTCGCACGCGGCTGATCGGCGATTAACGACGAGTTTTTGTTTCGTTCTTCCGTAATGATCAGTTTGCATTTGGCATTTCGGACGTGCGAATCTCGCCATTCGCTTGCATGTCCCCAACAAAGGCGGCGAGTGCAGCCAAGCCATTGTGTCGCATTAGCGCAGTATTACCATCGTGGTATTTGACGTTAACGACGGTTTTTGTATGCACAACGAGCATTACGCCGCCGTGCCGCACCCATCTCAATGAGGGCAACCACCCTTTTCAACCGCTAGTCGCCTGATGGACATTGCTGTTATTAAAACCCATAGTGCTTTTGGTCTATTCCCCGAGGTAGTTGGAATGACTCATTCGCCTTTTAATGAATGGGAATGCGCGTCTTGTGGGGTGTTCGATAAAAGGCAATGCAATCTGATTGATTTAGTAAGGATGTAAAAGTTTGCGAACAAATCTGTCAAGTTAGCCACCTGCCCATTTGAATCTTTATATCTTATAATGTCTAAGTTGAGCACGCGAAATGTGACCATAAGTACTTTTAACATCTCTCAAGAGGCATTTACATTATTCAGAACTCTCCGCAGATAGATATACCGATAGCATTCGGCAATTGGATCACATATATATATTAGACATCATATATCAGAATTGGTAAAAGATGCCCCAAATGAAAATACCAAAGAAGCGTTAATGGTTTTAGTCGCCACGGAAGCGTTAGACAGTGATGACAATGCAAAATTTAAATTACAATGACGGATATTGTAATGCTGGAGTTATAAAACGAAATATAATAGTAGAGGAACTCTAATATATTCTTTTATTTAAGGTAAGAGACACAAATAAGGCCTACCTTAATTGTTTTATTACCTAACTAGCTGGTTTTTAACAACAATGTACT
>JAODFX010045989.1:0-10250 GCA_027580035.1 Dorylogaster longipes | reverse complement strand
ACCCACCCCCGCCGCCGCCGCTGGCACAGCCGCCGCCCCCGCCGCCCCGACGGACGAAGATGGCGAACGTCGTCGCGCTCATCGGCGTTGCGCTGCTCTCGAGCGCGCTCACCGTCAGCGCGCATCCGCTCGCAGGTAAGTCACATCCTCCGCATGACTTAAGTCGCAATGGCGGCGCGCAAGGTGACGGTTCACGCCGCATGCAAAAATGCCGCATATCTGCAATCGCATGAGCAGAGAGCGAGAGCTTCATGTGCGCATTGACTTAAGTCAAAGGGTCGTCGATTGGCGGTTGCGCTCGCGTTGATTCGATTGTCCGGCTCAATTGGATAACAAGCCGCGCCGGAATCGCTCATCACGCAATTGCCGCGCCGCGCGTTATCAGTGTTGTTGCCAACAATGCGCCGCCGCCGCGGTGCATACAATGCGCTATCGCGCGCAGTTCACAGTTCACGGGGTCACTCCAGCTTCTGCTGCTGATAGCAGCGGCCGCGCGATAAGCGAATGTCAATGCTATCGCAGGTTGCTGAGGGCGCATCTGTTTCAGCTGATAAGTGCCGGACGGGTTGCCAGAGTGCTGCCTCCACCCACTTCAAGTATGCCGAGGGCACGACCTACAAGTACAACCTCGAGTCGAGCGTCGATATCACTCTCTCGACCGCCGAAGGTCAGCAGTCCGCCACCAAGGTCAAAGCCACCGTGCTCCTCACGCAGCAGCCGCAGTGCGTCCAGGTGCTCCGCCTGCAGAACGTCCAGATTCTCGGCAGTGATGGCAAGGTATGAAATTCTTCTCCACCTCGCTGGGGCCAATGGCCCCATGCACCTAAGCAGCTTTTCCCAACTCCAACCTCCCCCTAACCCACTGAGGTCAATGGCCTCAGACTTTTCGAAGATGTTTCGCTGAGTTCTGAATGGGTTTGCAGAAGAAGGGTGCGATACCGAATGTGGAGAAGGCGATCAAGATCAACTTCCACGATGGGCACATCGAGGACGTCGTCTGTGCCGAGCAGGGAGACACGCAGGCATCGCTGAACATGAAGCGCGCCGTCGCGTCGCTCTTCCAGGCCGCTCTCAAGGACCACACCGAGACGGATGTGTTCGGCGTGTGCCCCACGACCATCACGACGACGAAGGACGGCGCGACCGTGACGCACACGAAGAGCAGGACGCTCAACCAGTGCTCGCACCGCGAGAACGCCAAGCACGACTTCATCACCACCGCGTTCAATCTGCACAGCGAGATCAAGTCGAGCCCGATCCTGCGCGGCGACTACGTAGCGGAGATGCGCGTCAAGGACGGCGTCCTCGACCACGTCCTCGTCACGGAGAACTACCTCTACATGCCGTTCTCGATCGGCAAGAATGGAGCACGCGCGACCGTCCAGACCAAGTTGCAGCTCGCCGGCAAGTCGAAGGACGCCCCCAAGAACAAGTGCACCGAGCCACGCTCGATCATCTTCGACAACCCGCACCCCACCGTTTCGGACAAGGACAAGGCGGACGTGAAGACGATTGTCGATGCCGTCAAGGACACGGCAAACAGCATCAAGGAGACGGTTGGCGAGCGGAGTGCGAGCAAGTTTGGCCAGCTCATCACCGTAATGGCCTCAGCCAAGAAGGACGATCTCCTTGCTGTCTACAACCAGGTGCAGAGCGGAGCGGGCTTCCACGATAAGGAGAAGGCGAAGAAGGTGTTCCTCGACGCGCTCTTCCGCACCGGCACCGGCGAGTGCCTCGAGGTGTCCATCCAACTGCTCAAGAGCAAGCAGCTGAGCCCTATTGAGGAGAAGATGGTCTACCTGGGCATGTCCTTCATCCGCCACGCCACCCCCGAGTCGATTGCCACTGCGTCCACCTTACTGGACACTCCCAAACTGAGCAGGGAGGCTTATCTTGGTATTGGTACCCTAGTAGCGCACTACTGCCGTGCGCATGATTGTCATAACCTTGAGCAGATGAAGATCCTTCAGGGCAAGCTGCTCGCGAAGCTCAAGGACGGTAAGGCTGCGAATCGTGAGCAGGAGAACGAAATCATCGCAGTGCTGAAGGCCTTCACCAATATGAAGCACCTCAACGACAATGTGGTGCCCAAGATGGTGGCCATCGCGCAGGACAAGAAGAACTCGATGCGTCTGCGCGTCGCTGCCCTCGAGGCATACGCTTCCGATATGTGCAAGGACAAGCTGCGCGACTCCGCCGTGAATATCCTCAAGGACACCCAGCAGGACGCCGAGGTGCGCATCAAGGCCTACCTGGCTCTAGCTCAATGCCCCAATGGTAAGGTCGCCACTGCGGTGAAGAACGTCCTCGATGCCGAACCCTCCTACCACGTCCTCGGCTTCATCGTCAGCCACATTCGTGCCCTGCGCGCCTCTGCGAATCCCGACAAGGAGCTCGCCAAGCAGGAACTGGGCAATATCAACACCAATCGCAGGTTCCCCATCGATCCCCGCAAGTATTCGTTCTTCGACGAGGCCAGCCACTCTATCGATACCCTGGGCACCAGCGGTAGCTACGATGCTAACGTCATCTACTCGCAGAACTCCTTCCTGCCTCGCTCGATCGGCGTCAATCTCACCACCGAGGTCTTTGGCCACCGCATCAACTTCCTCGAGCTGGAGACGCGCCAGGAGAACCTGGACAAGCTCATGGAACACTACCTCGGCCCCCTTGGCGTGCTCCGCAACAAGGACGCCGATGACCTCATGGCTTCCGGGAAAGCCTCCGCGCAGAAGATCATGGACCACCTCAAGGAGCGTGTGCAGAAGACGCGTGGTAAGCGGCATGTACCCCAGGGCGAGATCGATGCCATCAGCAAGGCGGTCCAGATCAAAACCAACGAACTCAACAACGACCTGGACCTCGATCTGAGCATTAAGCTCTTCGGCTCCGAGTTCCTCTTCCTCACGCTGAACGAGAACGCCGAAGAGGTGACCGCCGAGAAGATCATCGACAAGCTCTTCGACTACGTGGATCAGGGCATCGAGAAGGCGAAGAACTACCAGCACACGTTCACCCGCAACGGCATCTTCTTGGACGTGGAGCTGGTCTACCCCACATCGACGGGCTTCCCGTTGAAGATGGCCGTGGAGGGCGTGGACTCACTGCAGCTGGTCGCCGAGACGAAGATGGACATTCGCGCACTCCTCCAGGGCGACAAGCAGTCCGTGATGCAGCTGAAGCTGATCCCGTCGGCGAACATCGAGCTCGCCGGACGTCTCACATTGGATGCGACCGTCGTCGAAAGTGGGCTGAAGGTCACGTCGAATCTGCACACCGCCACGGGTGGTGCGCTCGTGCTGGAGCTCTTCCCGCACGGCCTGGACGCCAAACTCAGCCTGCCCATCGACAAGCAGGAGATCATCAACGCCGGCCACCAACTGGTCTTCATCAGTCGAGATGCGGGCCACACTGAGGTGGAGACGCCGATGAAGTTCGTCGAGAGCATGCCGCTGGACATCTGCTTCGATCACCTCGAGCCAGTCGTGGGCCTGACGTTCTGCGCCGTGCTGAACGCGCCCAACCAGCAACTCAACCAGGGCACCTTCCTGCCCTTCCCTTTCAACGGCAACAGCCAGCTGAAGGTCTTCATCACGCGCGAGAAACCCGTCACGTACCATATTCGCGACGTCATCTACAACACCGACAAAAAGGGTATCGAGTTCACGGTTGAGGCACTCGACGAGGCCAAAAAGCCGATGGTCAGCTTCGCCGTGGAGGCTTTCGCACGCCCTGAGATGTACATCAGCGCAACGTTGGACTCGCCGATCAAGAAGGCCACCGTTGAAGGTCGCCTGGTGGACAACGAGAAGGAGAAGTCTGTTGGGGCCAAGTTCGTCCATGACAATCAAGAGTACTCCGGCAAGCTGGGCGTGACAGTCGCGGGTAACGCCGCGAAGGCCACCTACAAACCCCTCATCGAGTTCGTCACTCCCGACCAAGGCAAGCAACAAACACCCTACACTGTCGAGGGTCAGATCGTTGCCGAGGAAGCCGATGGTAACAGCAAGTACACCTTCGACAACGTCAAGCTGATCTCTCCCTCAGCTGCGCCAATCACCATCACGGGCAACCTGGGTCGTGCAAGCGGAGTGTTCTTCGCCGACATCAAGATCGAGGATGGTCAGAACAGCGGCACACTTAATGGTAAGGTCCAAGCGACGCCCACACTCATCAAGGCCGAAGCGAAGGTGATGAACACCATGTCGCCGGTGTCCAACTTCCACCTGGACTACGAACTCAAGCGCGACGATCACTCCATCTCCAGCGACATCACCTTCATCCACGGCGGCGACCTCACCATCAAGCAGAACACGCTCAAGATGAAGAACTCCGTGACGCACAAGTACACCGACAGCGACAACTACCACGTCGAGACGAAGAACTACTTCAGCTACCCGGTCGTCGGCGTCGAGGGCAAGCTCCACATCAACAAGGTGCCCAAGAGCTTGGACTTTGCTGCCGAGGCCAGGTACCAGAAGGCGAAGCTCGGCAGCAAGCTCCACGCCAAGTACAATCAGAAGACACCTGGTGACTACGACGTCAGCGTTGAAGGCGAAGCACTTGATAACCAGCTCAAAGCCAAGGCGAAGCGCGAGATCAACGGCGATGTGAGCACGATCGACAACAGTCTGGAGATCAATGGCAAAAAGGCCGAGGTGAAAGGTACCATCACGCATCGCAACAAGCCCTACGACATCAACATTGGCTGCGATCTGACTATCGAGGTACCCCAGTGCCCCGATGTGATCAGCGTCAAGCATGGTTACACGCATGCAGCAGACGAATGCAAGACCCATTTGAAGATTGCCAAGGGTGCAGAGAACCTTGTTGATATGGACCTGAACGTGCACAAGACCAAGGGTGGTAAGGGCCATGCTAAGGTCAACGTCAAGGATGTGCTCAACGTTGATGGCGAGTTGAATGCCGAGAACTGGAATGGTAAAGCGCACGTGCTTATTGAACTCGTGAAGCTGCAACGTAAGGTCAAGCTGGATTCGACGTTTAACCTCGTCGAGCCCAAGTACAACTTCGCCATCAACTTCCACCCGAACTTCGAGAAAAGCCCGAAGAAGATTGCGCTCACCTCGGAGAACGAGGTGACCGACCACAGCATTGACTCCAAGAACAAGCTCGATCTCTTCGACAATGTCTTCGAGGGCAATGCGAAGGGCAGCTATGAAGGTAAAATCTTTAATGGCAAGATTCATGCGGAAGGTGACGTTACCCTGCCGAATGGGATGTACTTTACTGGTAAACTCAACCGGGAAGTGCAGACTGTGGATGAGAACGTTAGCGGTGACATCTTCGTGAATGTGGAGCAACGCACCAATAAGAACACGCCGGGTCGTAAGCTCACTGTCAAGGTGCAGGCGAAGAATGTGAATTTGGAGAAGGGTAACGCTGATCTCAGTTACAACCTTGCTGCCGACGACAGCAACGGGAAGAACATCAACGGCGATCTGACCATCAAGTTCACAACGACTGAGAGCGAAGGGCTTAAGGGCGGTGTCAACGGTAAGCTCTACGGATCCGTTCTAGCTGCACCCGTCGAACTCGCCTACAACGAGGAGTACAAGAAGGGTGTCGGTTCCTACGCCACAACGATCAAGTGTGACCACGGGTCACTCTCCCTCGACGGTAACTTTGACGTCTCTGGTGGGGAGACTCCCCTCAGCGGCGCGTTCAAGCTCGGTGTGAAGACCTCCAACCCGAAGGTCAAGGAGATCAAGGCGTCCGCCTCCGGGAAATACCTCTACGTCGCGAAGAAGATCGAGATGGGTGGCAGCTGCAAGCTCTTCGTCGACGATGATGGCAGTGATCCGGATGCCACCGTCAACTTCGAAGCCGAGGGCGATCTCAACATGGCCGAACACAGCGGCCAGGTGAAGGGTACCGTCAAGGTGCAGAAGCTAGACCCGGTGAACATCGCGCTGGGCTATGGGCACAAGGAGGAGAATGGGGTCATGAAGTGCCACGCGGATGCGTCGCTGAAGTACGCTGAAGGCAAGACCATCAAGGCAGATGCCTCCCTCGTGCGTTCGAATCAACGCGACAACAAACTGGAGCTGAAGATCGAGACTCCCTACGAACACATGAAGACCACCGATGTGCAGATGCACTACAAGAGAAGCGAGGACTCGAAGCACGTGACCGGTGACCTCAACGCCAATATCGATGGCAAGCAGTACGTGGCGAATGCGGAGATCCGTGTGTCCCCCACCAGCCCTGTCTTCAAATTGGACCTCACCCACGACGGCCACACCGATAAGCTCTACATGATCGCGGAGAGTCCTGGTAATCACATCCACAAGGGCGAGATGACCATCGCCGTGAGGGACTTCCTCTACGAGTACAGCTACGACATGAACGTGCCCAGCGTGGAGGACTTTAGCATTGTCATCAAGCTGAACTGCCCCTACCTGAAGGCGACCAACGTCGTCAACGAGATCAAGAACAAGAAGAACAAGGTGATTGAGATCTCGGTGACTGGAGATGGAGAGACGCTGATTAAGGGCACTGCCAACTACAAGCTCCGCGATGAGGCTGGGAAGTATGTCGTCGAGGGTTCGGGTGAGTTCACCGTGAGGAACGACAAGAAGACCGGTAACTTCAAGTTCATCAAGCAACGATTAACCACGGAGAAGAACCACGAATCTGGTGTAGCTGTAAGTTGTAAGCCTGCCCTTGCCTAAACATCATCTAATCTTGTCTTCTTTGCAGATTACACTCGATATCACATTGGGTAATCACGCGATTGATGCTGAAGCTAAGATGACCAATAAGCAATTCCGCATCATGAATTCGTACTGCCAGGAGAAGAACCAATGCCAGCATTTTGAGATCGACACCAAGTCCAATGTGATCAGCTTTGCCGAGTACGACAACGAAGTTGAAGTCCGTATCGAACTGGCTTCCTACGACTTTGGCCTGAAGGCGGTATCCAAGAGGAAGCAGCTACACTTTGACCACACTACCGACATCCACTTCCAGACGAAGGACAACAAGAAGTACCAGTACAGTTTGTACATTCATCCCAAAGAAGCTGGTGTCTCGCTGACCACGCCTAAGCGTCAGGTGGCCTTCGAAGGAAAGATCGAAGTCCCACCCAAGTTCAAGGGCCCCGCCAAGTTTGACGTCGCGCTCTACCTGGATAAGAAGAACGAACCCACCAAGAAGACTTCGCTGGCTGGCACGATGGAGTTCACTGGTACCGAGAAGAACGGCAATCTGAACGTGGAGACGAAACTGACCTCGCCCGGACTGGCCAAGAATCTGGTGGTCGCCTACGCAAGCAAGTACAACGTAGCGAAGAAGGAGACTGAGGCCACGCTCACGATCGACATCTTCGCCGATCAGGAGAGCAAAATCGTCGCGACGGCCAAGTCGGCCATCAGCAAGGCAGGCCAGGATGGTAAGTACGAGATGGTACACCATGTGGGCATCAAGTCGGCGGGTATGGGCATTGATATCGCCTACGAGGAGATTTCCTACGCTATCGACACGAAGGCCTATACCTTCAAGACGCTCAGCAAGCTGATGATCAACACGGATCACCACAAGTGCGTCTGCATGTACACGGTCGAGGTGAGTCCCAGCAAGCTGCACGCCAAGGCGATGCTGCACAACCACGAGCTGCTCCTCGTCGACGCCAAGATGAAGCTCACCAAGGAGGAGCAGGTCATCGACTCGGAAGTGCACCTCTTCGGCGTGAAGCCACTCACGACGCACTTCGAGCTGAAGAACCTCAACGCGCTCAAGTACACGCTCGCGTCGAAGAGCAATCCGGGCAAGCAGCTGACGATCAACGCGGCGCTCATTCCAGGCCAGATCGCCGACTTCCGCGCCGACGTCGCCAACGAGGAGCTCGTCAAGGCCTCCGTGCAACTGGACGAAGCCAACTTCCTCAAACCCGACTACGGCCTGAACCTCGACAACCTCCAGAAGCTGGTCCTCCAACCCTCCAAGCACGAAGTCGACAACGTCATCAAGGAGAGCAAGGATTTGCTGCAGCAAACCGCCGTGGCGACGAAGGACAGCGCCATGCATCTCGGCGAAGCGGCCAAGAAACACGTGCCCAACCTTTCGGGCGTCAAGGATTATTACGCTAGCGAGTGGAATAAGGTTTCGGCCGAGGTCAGCGCCGATCCGAACTTCCAGAAGATCAGCGAGGTCCTGCACAAGGTCTTCGGCACATTCGCGAAGGCCGCCAGCGAGCTGCTCACGAAGACCGTGGAGATCCTCGAGAAGATCTGCAACACTCTTAGGGCGACTATTAGTAAGTTCTTCGACGCACTCGACACACAAATTTGGCCACAGCTTAAGGCCACTCTGGAGACGTTCGTCCATGTCATTGCGGGCATCGTCGATAGCATTGCGGATATTGTCTTTGGGTTGATGGCCCGCATCAACGCCTTCCTCGAAGCCCACCAGGCGGAGTTGAAGCAAATCGCGACGACGCTCTCGTCCATCAGCCAGGACCTGGGCAGATTCTTGCAGAAGAACCTGGAGCGTGTTCGGACTCTTGTCACCGAGAACGCGAAGAAGCTCTATGAGGAGATCAAGGCCCTTCCGATCTACGACGAGCTCAAGGTACGGTATGAATCAGGCATTAAGGAACTGCAGAACTGGTCGGACACACTAAGGAGCATGATTGAAGACACGTTGAATACGATCAAGGACCTCATTCCGAACGAAGATGCGAAGAAGATCATCGAGGCCATCGTGAGCTACTTGGACAAGAAGATGAAGAACCAGCCGGTTGATGATATCGCTGCGATTGAGAACATTATCCGTAGCATTGCGACGTTGATCAAGAAGCATACGGCTCAGTATAAGTTGGACGAGCTACCAATGATGGAGTCGAAGAACTTCGTGGCGGATTACCTCTTCGCATTGCCGAAGCTTGTGGCTGCACGCTTCTCCATTCTCGACTACTTCCTGGTGCAGCATGAGGGTCCGTGGGATTCGTACGCGGAGTCCCTCTACGGGCTGAGCTTGAACCCTCGTAGCTTGCTTGGACCACCCTTCCGCATGTATGGTTATCTCATCCAGGGCCAGCACATCTTCACCCTCGATGGTAAGCACCTCACCTTCCCCGGCGCGTGCAACTACCTCATCGCACGCGACGCGCTCAACGGCAACTTCACCGTGGGTGGCACGTACGTTGGAGGGTTGCTGACGGCGGTGACCATCGCCGACGCCACCGAGAGTGTGACGATCAAGAAGGGTGGCCAGGTGATGCATGGCAAGGCAGCGGCTGAGTTCCCTCTTCGCGTAGGCCACATCAACGCCTATCGCACCTACAACCACCTGCATGTCGACGCCAAGGCTGGTGTTGAAGTCACCTGCGATCCCCAACTGACCGTCTGCAAGTTCGCCATCAGCGGCTTCTACCACGGCCAGCTGCGTGGGCTCCTCGGTAACGGCAACAACGAGCCCTACGACGACTTCACCCTCCCCAACGGGAAGATCGTGACCGCTGAGGCAGACTTCGGCAACGCCTACAAAACCCCTCCATCGTGCAAGCCCGTCGCGACCGTTCGCCACCCCCCGCGATCTCCTCCCCCCCCCTGCACGACGCTCTTCACCAACGAGGACGCCTTCCAAGTGTGCTACCCCTTCGTCAATCCGGAGCTGTACCGCACCGCCTGCGATCATGGCATCGCTGCTGGTGTTAAGGGCACCGAGGAGGCAGTGGCGCACGGGTACGTCACCGCCTGCAACGCCAAGTTCTTGCCCGCCGTGCTGCCCTCGCGTTTCCTGCGGTGCACGAACGGCGACCAGGAGTACGCACTCGGCGAGAAGTTCAGCGTGAAGCTGCCGGGCAAGGCCGCCGACGTGGTGCTCATCGTCGACCAGGCAAAGGCCAACGAGCCGATCTACAAGGAGCTCGTCCAGCCGATGGTCGCCGAGGTGAGCAAGGAGCTCGCCACCAAGGGCGTCACCGACGTCGAATTCCATCTCATCGGCTATGGAGGTGCGCACGATGCCGAACCGGCGCACTTCACCAACGGTGGCAAGATCAGCTGGAAGGGCAAACTGCCGACGATGAAGTTCGCCGACGCACCCAGCGATGCCACCACCTGGCAGACGGGCAACGAGAAGGTCGACCACGTGCTCTCCTGCTTGCGCGACGCCAAGGAGGATCTCTTCCTCGCCCTCGGCCTCGACATCAACGCACGCGCCTTCATCAACGCCTACATGTATCCGTTTAGGGCGCACGCCACCAAGCACATTATTGCGTTCAA
>JAODFX010045878.1:0-10256 GCA_027580035.1 Dorylogaster longipes | reverse complement strand
TGCGCAAGAGTCTCGCAAAACGCTTGCAATTGCTTATGCAACTCATTATGCACGTTAGTTTAGATCTTTGTATAACATAACAGAGTTGGTGCGTTTTGAGTCCAAAATTACAAAAATCATATCTCATAATACGAAACAAATAAAATTGTTTATATTCATTGTTTTTATCAATATACGTCTGTTTAATGCATTAATGTATTATTGCAGTAAAAATCTTTATTTGCACACACCGAAATCGCGAAGGAATAAACGACAAAGGAAAGTTCGGCATGCTTTGGAAGATTAAACAAGCAGTGTCATCGCTAAATTATCAAATAATAATAAGTAACAAACACCGACGCAAACAACGTCATAGTATCCAGTATTACAACGATACGATTTTGATACCGATTTAAATTTCCGCTTGTTTTATTTACGACGCACAAGGCTATGCAGGCTATGTCTTGGTCTTGATCTTGCAAAACCAAGACTGCAAGATGAAGACCGTTTTTTGGCCACATTACAAGCTTTAGATATCAACCT
Source organism: Dorylogaster longipes (assembly GCA_027580035.1). Classification (NCBI taxonomy): domain Eukaryota; kingdom Metazoa; phylum Arthropoda; class Insecta; order Coleoptera; family Staphylinidae; genus Dorylogaster; species Dorylogaster longipes. Next base: position 9,734 of record JAODFX010045878.1, on the reverse strand, counting down.
TTATTTACCTCTGGTACAGCGACGAAAGCAATCCAAATTGAAGAGATGGCAATGTTGACCCAGAACAACCATCGCAGGAAGATGAAATACGACGCGACGACGGAACCAAAATGCGACTCGATTTCCTTGATACGCAGCTCCCACGGTATCAACCAGTTGGACAAATTCGCCATTTCACGTTTGAGTCGTTGTAGTTTCTAGCAGATAGTGTTTCACCCCAAATAAACGTTACCTAAACAAGGTGCATGAACATGAGGGAAGTTTGTATACCTTAACCAAATAGAGGTTGCATCGGGCGAGTATATCCCTTGTCGAGCGACTCTGCGCAAGGCGCACTTGGAGTTCGCCCTCGTGCTTCTTGATGTAGGCCTTCGCTTGTTGAACTAGCTTCACCTTACGTCGCATACTCCACGGTTGCATTTTCACACTAGCAAGCAGCTCCTTGTGCAATTTGATGTTTTCGAAAATCTGCTCCTGGCTGGCGATGCCTCCCACCGCCGTCTCATCAATTGTGATGGCGGTGCTGTTTGAAAGAATTGGATTTGTTCTTGAGCTGGTAGTCTGCTACCACTTACTCCCCACTGCTGGTAGTGAAGACGGAGGACCTCCGACGGCTGCTGTTGTCCCTCTCCGGAAGGATATCCGGGGTGAATGGGGAGCTGCCTCGACGGCTGAGACGGCGCTTCCTCGACCTGCGCACGGACGCACGACGCTGGACGATCGCCTTGAGGCTTTCGGAGTAATCCTCTGCGTTCGAATCGTCCGCGTCGCCTGAAATAACAGCGTTTGTTTACTGCGCAGCAGTGTCAGCAACACATGGCAAGCACCTGCAATGGCTGTGGCTGGCTGTGGCAGATGCGCTTTGTCCATCGTCCGAAGGTTCGGCGTGGAATCCTCGGCGAACGTAACCGACAAACGGTCGACAGATGGCTGAGGGGACGATGGCTCGATCTGCGATACCGTATACTCTCTAACTCACTCACTTCCAACTTCAAAGAGCGAAATTTCGGGCACCACCCGACGCTGACGTGACAAGCAACCGACGCTTATTGCTCTAGCGGCCGCAAGCGAACCATGCCGAAGGCGCAAATCGTGCATTTTGCAAGTGGTGGTGGTGATGGTGGTGGTGGTAACGTAAAAGAGTTATAATTTCATAGCGAAGGGAAAAAAGCTCGCAAGCGTTTATTCAATCCGCGGACCGCACCTGCACCATCCTCGGAATACATACATTATCCTGTCACTCCAGCAACACCTTCCGAGCAATTTCTTTATAGTTACACTGTGGTTACACCCCGAACGGGTGCTAGCGTTCTGCGTGTTCTAACCTCGAATTGACCGAAAGATGCGTGCAGCCAACAGTAGCAGAGTAACAAATTCAATCGCGCATATTGGGTGTGTATGCTGTGTGCTGTTGCTCGGTGAGCGTGCCATTAGACGATATGCGTTGTGCAAAGCATTGTGCGCGTGCCAGAAAAGAGGCATGGTTCAATTGTTCGGAAGCGCAAAGCTCGCGACGAGCGTAGACACGCAGCGTCGGCGAGCGAGAGCGCCGCGTGCAGATTTATACGCCGCCGACGCTCTTGCTTGTTTGTTTTTGTTCATTAAACTAAGAGCTTGCGCAGCAATAATCATCGCGCCGCCCAATTCCACCTGCGTTGATTCGGTGTGTAATTCGGATGGAAATTGCCTAATTACTTTGCCCGAACCAGAGTGCATTAATCATCCCAACATCTAGCATCGGGAGGTTGCAATTTTCGGCTGGGTTTTTGATGCTTTGCAGAAGAACGGTAAGGAAAAAGGTTTAGTCATTAACACGTTCCTGAAATGATATGCTAGTATGTCAAAAAAGGACTACATTTAAGCATCTTATTTCAAATCCCATTAGTGCAATTTTAATTGAGGAATTGAGGAGTACTACACATTTTTTTAAATTTTTGGTTGATGACTGCTAGTACTTCTACCTTTATGCTATTTGCAAAGAAAATTTATTTACAAAATGAAACATAATTTATCCATAAGTATTACTACAGTGAAAACTGTCTAAGTTGGCCACAAACGGTTTCTGAAAAAGTAGTCAATCTTGAAGATGGCTAACTTATGAAAATGTACTACAGAACAGGCAATTTTTGGTGAATTCAAAAAGTGACAAATCAATACAAATAAATCATTCAGATTTTATTTATTTTTATTTATTTATTGATTTCACCGATATGTCTCCAACATAGGTAGGTGACCAACTTATGAGAGTGGCCAACATCTTTTGGCGCAATAATTAAGGACTTAAAAGCATTGCAAAATCTTTAATTTCACCTATCAACTATCAACTATGCAAGTACTTTTTTTAAAGTTATATTTGCCACTCAGTTTTTCTCACACAATCTATTTGCAAAGAAAATGTACTTACAGATTGAAAATTGAATGCGTTTGTCGAAAGCCTCAAGAATTTGTTTTGGTAATAGAATGGCAATATTGAAAGGAGGAGGAAGAGGAATGGTTATTTGGCATTTTCGATACAATGCGAATGGAAGCACCCTACCTGCGAGAAAAATTGCAACTCGATGGGGGCAGCAGCAGTGGGGCTGGCAGCAGCGGTGGCGACGACGGCGACGGGGCTGTGCGCTTTGCCCCGGAGAATACCGCTCGACGTCCGCTGCACTCCGGCCGACGTTGACGACGACGCTCCATCAAGGTGTTGCATCGCGAACGCTTCGAATCAACAGCAACGTCTTTCCGGCTCGATGCGGACCCGTTAGCTCGTCGACGTCTAGTGACGGATGATCCTTGAAAACGCGAAACGCCGCCACGTGCCATTCCATTCCGCCTCCTCCCGTTGGACGCAGGACCTTGCACTGCGCCCAGCGGATTTGAGGTTAGGCCACATTGATATGCACGCCCCCTACTCCTTCCCCCGGTGGTATTATGACCGGACGTCGGCCGCCGTCTCGTGCACTAATGAATGCGCCTCAAAGCCACCGGCAACAAGGCTTCATGGTGGAGGCGACGGGCGCCGCATTCATTATAAGATCATAATCATGGACGCGGAGGCGGCGGAGGTGGCGACAACCAGCCGGCGGCCGGCTGTTCGTGACGACGTATTACGATAATTACGAACATCGACGCGCATATTTATTACACAAATATGATTAGTGCGGCTAACGAGCGGCCGCGAGCACGAATTTCGCTCATCTTCTTAATGGACGGCGTTCTACCCACATCGACATCGACTGAGCTAATTGAATGCGCAGAGGAAAATGAGCTCGCCACGTGAACACTGCCGATCTAGCTGCTACTGCGACGGGCTGTACCGATCCGCATATGGACGTAGATAATTTTGAAGGGTCATCTAAGATTGATGTTAATTGGAATCTACTTACCTGTTCCAATTAATTTGACAGGTAATGGACTTACGATATTGCCATGGCCATTTCCTGTCAGAGATAAGCTCTACACGGTTGTCATGTAATCATGTAATCTATATTAATAAGAATAAGTGTTCGTAGGTTTTTATTATATATACTTATGCAACTTATGTTACTAAATGACAAACAATATTCATAAAATAAATGTAAAATAAATGGAAGATTAGATTAGTCGTAACCAGGCAACGAAGCGGCATCGCGTGAATGAAAATATGTCAGAAGAATGAAAAAATTATCAGTACGATGCAGACATGTTAAACAATTATGATTTCTATGGTTAGTAACTATCCTAGAGAACACTTTCTTAAATCCTCATCTAGGTGATAATGCAATCTAGTTCAAAATCTATCATTTGTGAAATAACAGTAATAATAATCCAAGTATGTTCACGTGTCGGCTAAGAATGCTCTTTATTTCTTTAGGTGTTTAAGTATTTTAATAAAGACCTTGCCTTTGCCTATTTTTATATTTGAGGAGGATGAAAGTTCGTTGGGCTCTCTAGTATTGCATTAAAACAACGGTTTTGATTTAATAAATATGTATTATTATGACTATTACTTACCAGTAATGAAACTGTCGGTACTTTCAGTTAGTTTATCTTTATAACCCGAACTAAGGTTATAAAGATAAAATTAATCATACTTAATGAGTTAAGATGTGAACATTCTACCCATATTACAAGGAAATGCCGTTAATGACGTTTGGGAATGAAAGTACTCAAATACATATACAAGGAAAATAATATGAAACAAGCAAGGAAAACCATCCATGCTACAAGTACCTTAAATAGGTCTATATTTATTTGATATTATTCCAAAATATAAAATCAGTCATCTTGGCATTTTATACGTATAAAAATCGGACGCATCGCAACATCACAAACTAAATGAATGCATCATCGCAACTGTTCGTAAAATACTAAATATTGATTATTACGTACACTACATTATGCATTAATAGCTTAATCAGCCTTCAGTTACTTATGAATGTAATCATGAAGTCGTTTACGCTCAAAGTGTTGTTGAGATAATTAAATCCAACACTCTACGAGCTAATTTGAATGCAATTTATGCGCCTCGAAAATCGCTTTCGCATATCATACATGTTTTGTATGCAATTTGCACTTACTGCCAAACAAAAGGAATGTCATCATCGTAATACTATTAATATTGCCTGTGCAGATGCACAAATGTGGCGAAAATTTACGAAATGCCCACGTTCACTATTGCAGCATATATTTAAGCGTATCGCACGCTTTTGCTCTCTTGTCAACTGCCTATTAAAATACTGATTATGATGTCCTCACACGTTATTTAAAACAAAATAGAGTAAAAAATGGCGTGTCGTTGGACGTTCGTTTCCAACGACCATTTTACAACTAGTCTAAACGCTTATACATTTACGTTAGTAATAATTTAAGGTTACGAGCTGCTAGGTTCGTCTCTACGCTGAACCTCTATGATATCATTATTGTATGCTTAACGTCTACGCTTGCGGAAGTAATTAATACAATGAACACATGAACTTATTCGATACGGATTATGCGTGAAAACAGTTAGTTGTTAAACACGGTTTTAGAGATGCCAGTCATGTGTTCGAAATGTGAAGCAGTATTTTCAGTCGCTCAAGCAATTAACAAGTAATATCACTTCAACAGCATCAACGTCTTCATTGCGTTGCGCGTGGTTACAAATATTGCCGTGAATGCAAAGTTAATTAAAATTATGGCAGCGTTCTGTTGCTGGATGTGTTGCGGGTGTATCTATGTACAAAATTTTATTCGAAACACTCCAAGCGATGTGTTAAACGCATCCTCGGCCCGCAAGGCTTAATTAGAGCTAGAATTTGGGACGCAATTTGGCCGCACCGATTCCGATGCATTCAAAGCTGGCATAAAATTATAATGCGCTTAAAATTGGAATGCACGTTGCTATCATGAATTTATAATGCGCGTTTAATGAATGCATCATGCATTTGCATACTGCTTGTCGACGTGAATATTGCACTGAGTTTTATTACTATAATTGCAATGAATAATTAAACCGTTGAAATTTCGCTTTTCAGTTGGGTATTGTTAATAGTGCACGCTGCTGACGCCGTTTACATGCTTTTGTTCTACATTTATGGCCGAATGAACAGAATAGAAAGACGATTTGAAAGATGGTTTGCACGAATGTTGCACAACAATTAAAGATTACTACTGCACCATTGCGATTCAGTCGTTAGCTCAACTTTCGTACATCTGCCTAAAACTCATGCGCCGCGCTCGGCAATAATTACAATTAAAACTTGCTCAATTGTAAGATGCCAATTCGTTCTCGACTCGGCTTGGAGAGGATTAATCAAGCCATTAATTAAAATAATAGAATTACGCTAATTATTTCGCTTGCTACCTTTGTCTCCGTCTCTTCTTCTATCACTTCAAGTGTGTTCAGTGCAATCTTCATCAAACTTTAATGCATCTCGCTGCTAAATTCGCTTGTACCTGCTCCGACGCATCCGACGCCGAGATAAACGTCAGAACGTCGTCACCTTGCCCAGCTTGAGGCCGAGCAGTTTGCGCTGCTTCTTTGCGCTGAGCTTCGACAGCAGCGACTTGGTGCCTTCCAGGATCGCCCGCTCCTCGTCCTGTTCGTCCTGGTCGGGCTCCTGCTCTTCATTCTGGTCCGGCCCCGAGACGAAGCCGCTCTCCGGCCGCGAGATCGATGTCGGCTCCAGCATCTCGAACCAGCGCTCGACTTTCGCTGCTGCGGACAGCTACAAACAGCGTAAAATGCAAACGCAAATAAATAAACCAAAAATTGTAACGCTCGCGGGGAAGAATTGCGGAGGAAAAGAGAGTCCACCTGAAATCAAACAACTTGTTGCTCAAATCACACAGAAATGCTCACGTTCTCCAATCGACGTGTTTAGGATATATTCATGTTAAAAATTCAGCAATGTTTGCTCTTTTAGGTTTAAAGTTCTAACACCATAGTAGTACATGGCAATACTGGTTAAATTGAATTCATTGCAAGTATAATCTTAACAGACGTATGGTACATTTGTACATGTAAATGTAAATTCACTATTCTCTAGGATAGGTAATTGAAAATGGTCATAAGATCGAATTAATTTTACGTCGGACAATTTGGCAACGCTTGCGTTCGTATGAGCTTCGCCCCTTTTAATCGCTGGCAACGAGAGCATAACCTGTACCAGGGGTGTTTTGGGCTGCCTACATATAGTTGGAACAAATCTATTAGATAGTCAAAAATGTCCAAAACTTGCATCGACAGCATGCAATGTCCAAATTTCTTTCGTGAACAAAACGCATTCGTGGGAGGACAGCCGGAAATTCGAACAAAAATTAAAATTCGAACGAGGAGTTTTAATTAATTTTAATCAGTCCGGTCGAGGACGACGGCGACGGTGCTTGGACGCATGCCCACCGGTCCATAACATAATCTGCAACGTATTCGTGCCGAATGTGTAGAATAAACAGCGCCGTGGGTAAATTAAAATCACACATACGCGTAATAATATTTTCGGAAAAATGTCGGCCCGTTGCAATAAAAAATGCCATCACGACATTGGGCTGCCCGTCGCTTGTAAATAATACTAAATAATGTAGATTTAAATTTAACATTGGGTGCGCGCTGCAACGATGCGGGTAATTGATTCGCCAAAATAGCGTTGCGCGCGGCTGTTGTGCAAACAATTTCGGCGAAATTGGTTGTTTTCCAAGCGGCGTTCGCGCTGTCACTCCGGCCACGTTCAAAGAAGACAAAATCACAATCCTTTTAATCGCATCACTTACAGTGTAACAATAACGGTAACCGTTTTAAATAGAGAGCTATAACTTTGGTAACATTTACTGTAGCGACGCAAAGCGTCCTGCTTGTCTCTGAGGGAATATAAAATAGCGTCTGACGGAGGCGGAAGTTGGAGTAGGTACTGGGAGAAGGAGGTAGATGTGGGCTATTTTGTAGTGTGTCGAGCCCACGTTGTCCGATGAACCTGCGACATGAGCTCGCTGCGATTGGGGACCTTCTCGCTGGTGGAGCGTGTAATGCCCGGTCCCGTAGCGACTGCGTCCAGCCGTAGAGAGGCGAGCAGGTCTGCGGGATCGTCGCGGTCGTCGCCTTGCGCGGACGGAATCGGGACGATGACGCGCACACGTCCGCTGGGATCCGTCGTCGTGAGTGTGCCCATCTGCGAGAGCGGCTTGATGTACCTCGGTTCGGACATTCGATCCGCCTGCTGCAGCATCTGCAGGCTGTTGCTGCTGCTGCTGCCGTTGTTGTTATTGATATTATTGGTCTGGCTGAGGTTCTGCTGCGAGAGGGAGGTGTAGCCGGTTGCTGCCTGCGGCAGGTTCTGCTGCGACTGGTAGAGCAAGCTCTGCTGCGATTGATAGACGTCGCTGGGAGGGCTCAGCCGCTTATCAAGCACCGGACTACCCTGGAACGCATGCCGAAGGGGTAGCGGTGACGGCGTGAACTTCTTCGCCGCCGTCGTCGTCGCTGGCGGCGTCGGCGGCGGCGGTTGCAGCGCGTAATTGTTGTTCACAACGGGGAGGTACGCGACGCCCGGGCTGTAGTACGCCTGCAGCCGCTGGAGAAGCTGGCTCTCGAGAGCGGCGATCTCCTGGGGGGCGGCTGCGGCCGTGGCGAAGTTAAACACAGGTGGCGCACTGTACGGGGCAGCACGCAACGGCGACGCCACGGCGCGGTTCTCGATGAGGCCGAGCGCTGCCGCCGCGACGAGCGCCGTGCTGCCGTCCACGGCGTCGTGGTAGACGTTGCCGGCGCCGTCGACGAGCGTCGGATGCTGCGCCGACTGCTGCTCTCGGGAAAAGCAAACATACCCCGCCGTTACCATCGCGCAGCGCCATCTAGCGGTTAGTAGAGCGAGCGAGCAGTTACCTAGCATTGCGTTCCGGTGAGGAAGTCGAGCAGCAGGTGGTTTTTGTTGTCCGGCTTCGCCAGCGACTGCTTGCAACACACACAACACACAAACACGTTTTCCGGCGGGACAACCAACGTACACTTAGCCAACACTCAGAGCATGCGCTTGCAATACAACAAGTCTCTATGATGAATGTGCATGCCACGTAACGTGAACGTTTCCTTGCGTGGAACGGCGCAAATCATATACGTATGAGCGAGTGGGAGAGAGAACGAGGGCGAGCAACAAGTTTGCGGACAACAACAAACCAATCGGCGGAGCGCAAGCTCACCTGCGGCATGGTGAGATGCGGCGAACTTTGCGGAAGATTAGCGGTCTTATCGCTGCCTTGGAGATGCGCCACCAGCGCTGCGATGTGATCCAGTAACTCACGATTATGGATGAGCAACTGGTGGGTCCTCGCCTGAGCCTCCAAGCGTGCGCTCTGCAATATAATTTCGTACAAACCTATAACTTCCTGTGATCTACAAAGAAGAAAACGGCATCTCGCGGCTTGTAATTAGGCATGATCTACTTCTCAAGTCGGCAATACATATTAATCGAACTACGGCCAACACGAGTGGGGCCAAATTAATCCAAGTCACACCTTGGGCACCGTTCGAACCGTTTAGAAGAGATTCTCTATACTAAAATCACTACTACTGTTCGCTTCCGTGCGCAAGATGGCGACACTTTACCTGCTCAGCGGCAAGCTGCTCACGGGCAAGCTGCAGCTGCGCACACGCCGCCTGCGTTTGCTGACTCTGCTGATCGAGTTGTTCGCGCAGCAGCTGGAGCTCGTGGTGCACGGAGAGTGCGCTGCCGGCGGCTGGAATGGATGAGCTGCCGCCGCCACTGCCCCCACCCCCGCTCCCCGATGTTAGAGGCACGTCACTGTGCGGCGCCGCGTATGTCTCCGCCGACACCTGAACAAAGATCGTAAGTTTCTTTCATTTTTGGTAAGATTCGAATGCGGTGGACCTACCAGCGGTGATTTGCGTGCGGTCTGCTGCTGGAGAATCGGCGGCGACAGCAGCAGCGCGTCCAGCTGCACGCTGCGACCGTTGCCCACGTGATGGTGGTGATGGTGTTGCTGCTGTTGCTGCTGCTGCTTGCTGCTGGTCTTGTTGTTGTTCTCCGTTAGCGAGTTCAGGTCCTTAAAGCTGTCGTCGTCTGGGAAGGAAAGCTTATCACTGGCACCCTCCGAATAAACATCTGAAAATAGATGACGAATGTTGATTATCGGCGAGTTTTAGTTCTTCTCGATATTCAAATGTTTCCAAAAGAAATTTTTGGCCATTTCCCATATAATTCGCATGTCTGATGTGTCATTCTAGAATGCGTCCGGTGAAACGGAAGAGCTTTTAAAGACAATTCATTTACATT
>JAODFX010045657.1:0-10266 GCA_027580035.1 Dorylogaster longipes | reverse complement strand
ATCCATATTTATATTTCTAGGAAATTGCCAGTATCGGATTTTGAATGGTCGACTAAACGCACTACGCATAGTTAGTAGCCGGCTTGAAACGTTCGACTTGGTGCGGCGCGTTCGTGTGAATCGCGTCGCATGGGCATTTCGCATGCAAATGCGGCGACTTCCTCTCGGCGTGATTACACTCATCAGCGACACGCCGAAAGAAGGGCGCGTCATGTCCAGCCACGTCAGTCGCGAGCAAAGACAACGCGTCGCGTCCACTCGTCATCGCGCATGACGTGCGCCCGACGACCTAACCTATGATTTGCGAGCGCGCTTGATTTGTGCGCAGTCGGGCACGCATTCATTTGAATAATCCGCTGCGCAACCGCCAGCGTCACGGCTTATCGGGGCGTGATTATTATGTTTTATTCACACTAAGCCGATGCACTACCTCAAGCTAGAAGACGATCGCAGCCCTTGTCTTTTGCATTTTGTATGCAGCAGAAATAACTGATACACAAATCAGTAAGATTCTTCCTACCTTTTGCCCTCTAGAGCCTTAATGAAACGAACATTGTTAGAAGGTAAATTTATCGATTTCCTACCTACATGCTTTAAGCATTGTTGATATTAATTTGAGCTTTCAAATGAAGCACGAATCAATGCAATCGATGAAATCGTTTAGGAGCAACAAGGGAAACGGTTAACATCATCAAACGGTTCTAAATATGGCTTGGAACTAAAGCGATTCGCATTGAAAAGCTGCTTGCATGTCGTTGGGTGCGCATTGTTTGCTCGAACAAGCTGCGCGCTGCAAAGATGGGAAATGCGCTGATGTGTGAGCTGCGCAGATCGTAATGTAGAAAACGTCACAAAAGAAGAGAGGATGAATGCTGCTCGAAATTCAATTATTCGAAAGCAAAGTGTACACTGCATTGAAACGCGTACAATGCGCGATGTTGGGCGGAAGCAAAGGAAAATGAAAAGTGCACTGGGCGCATTGTTCGTTCGTTCGTCAAGTGCGTTCATTGCGGCTGAAGGATGCAATTGCTTACTACGCTCGAACGACGCATGTAATAATATATGTAATGTGCGAACTCCTTAGCAGAGGTGTGCACAAGTTTAACGTTAACGATTTCATCAAGAGCTTGTATGAAATGCGCCTCTTCTTTTTCTGCCTTTTCTTCGCGAACTATAATTATAATGAAGATACTCGTATAAAGTAAGTCACGAAGATGGCGTTCAAGTTTTTGTGTCTGTGATAGATAACTAATTAAGTAGCTAACTAATGAAAAGTTACTCATTTGTTTTGATGCTAATTTTAATTGGGATTAATTAGCAAACGTAAAAATCGAAAAATCTATTGTCATTTTTTCATTTTCTAATTCTAACTAATTAGCTCTGTCTAATTCCACTTCCAATTAATTATGCCGTTCGGTTTGAAATAGATATGCACATGAGACATTTTAATATCTTTTTGTAGCAAATAAAGCTGTAGGCCTTAATATAGGTTAGATTTCCGCATTTGGATGTGTGAATGTTTGTTTAAGTTTTTTGTTTCTCCTTCCTGTCTGTTCGATGTGCGGTTTATCTTATTAGGTGATGATGGATTCTAGTGTCAGAAGCCGGATTTCTATTGATGTCGATGAGCAACTGCTTCTCAACGAGAGAAACTCGTTACACTATGCACACACTTCAGAATCCTCTTGGGATGCACACTTTGGCACACTTTGCGTGAGAATGGAAATTGCTAATTGCTTTCGTTTCCATTTATTGTCTGGGAACAGTCTCCATATGAATCGGACAGTCTCTCTCTCTCTCTCTCTCACTCACTCTCTCTTCCCACGCTCGCTGTCGCGTGAAAAGACGTTGGTGCATTCTTTGTTGTTCGTTATGAAGCGACAAAATGATTCGGGCATGATGGTTCTTTTGCATTGTTCGCAGCGTGTCATTTGCGCGACGGATGTTGCACTAGGTTAATGGTGGATGCTACCATCTGCGGCGTGGCTTTATGTCGTACGGTAAGTCGTTGCAAATAGATTGCCTTGTCGTGTGTCACCTTGAGACTGTCGCTGCGACAAGCAAAAAGACTGCGATGTCGGTGTGTGACATCGGAGCGCACTTCAACGTTATCTACGTCGTTGCACGACGAGTTTCTTTCCATCATACATGCATTGAACATTGCACCATTATCTGGATGTACGAATAAATTTGCTCCCCATCTGGATGAGCTTTTAGACGGATATCCGCATAGTTATTTTTATTCGGAGAAGTACACTAAAGATAGTTTGAAAGTATTTATTATATATCTGTTAAGTTCGTGCAGAAAATACTACATTCTAAAAACTATAAAAAGGAACCAAAGTGTCTAGTTGAATATTCCTTGATGGTGTCATTTGCTTGTACAAAAAAAAATCAAATGACCAGTCCAGTAATAATATCCCTTACTCTTTGATTATTATGACGACCAGAGGAGAAAATCTTCTTTATTTGTAATGGGACTGAACGCGTTGTAGGTGTATCCCATCCATTATAACATCCGTTCGCCGCCATCTTGCGCTACTAAGCGAAAACAAGGAGAGACACACATGTCGTGCTATGGGAGCGGCGTGCGCGTCGCGTTTCATGTACAACGCGTCACCTAACTGCAAATTGCTATCGCGATTACCTGCTTAGTCTCTTAACGGTTACTAATTGCGTGCGGCGCGAACAGCGGCCGGTGTCGCGCACCAAATGCGAGCGGAGGGTCGGACATTCGAGTTTAGACGATGGCGTCTTCACTTGAGACGACACGCGGAGACACGCTAATCGTACGTTAATAGACTGCTAGAGGGCGACACTGGTTTTGAATGGCAGGCAGAAGGCAGTGATTCGAGTGCGAGCACATCCTCTAACCTCAATCTGCCTCTTTCTAGGTGAGCGAGCCGTGCAGTATAAGAGCCTCCTTTTGAACGCCTTCCTGCTGGGAAGCAAAGACGATGATCATCTTCTACGCGCTTCGAGTTTATCGAATCTGGCCGAAGTTTGTCAAGTGTTGGGATCTTCACTTGGCACGATTGCCGTTGAGGTATTTGACGTTCAATGCGGTGTTTCTTTGGTTTCCTCTATAATTACTATTGATTCTAATAGATATTGGCCTACTGAACACGAATATATAATTAGAATTTCGGTAGGACGTTGGTTTCTTAAGAAAACCGCGAGTAAAATTTGATAATTAGAACATTGGCACTGATTTTGGCTACTACGAATAAATATAAAACCAGTTGTTTCTTTAATCCACTGATTTTAATAGAATAGCACCTAAACTTGAAATCCGCTAAATTAAGAGGAAATAAGCTGTGGATGATTCCGAATACATATTTGAAATTATCATCAAAAATTACATTGCGTACAACCACTGGTACTCGGGAAACAAAATCGTGTTGTCCAGTGTTATTTGAGACAAAATGGAAAATCCGAAAGTGAGAAACATTCACTTGAAAGCAAAAAAAAACGATTGCTATTGCATATTAGAATTTAAAATACAAGGTGAATGATGACTTTTTCAACGTTATTTGATACACTTGAGAATTAATTTCATTGAATTAACAGCAGTCTTCCTTTCCAACCTTTCGAAAGCTCCGAGTACCTCCAAAGAGCACCGAACCAGCTAACCATGTTTGTTCAGCAATCAATTAGCTACACTTTAACTAATCACTCAACTGCTGCAGCCCCTTCTACACTTTGAAAGTTTAATTGAGAAAAATGTAGTTCACTTCAAAGTAAGTAGTTAGGTTAAGGGTCAGTTCAGATAATTAAAAAGTTGAAAGGCAGACTGCTAATGTGCGAAACATCAGCGAAAGATTGTTTTTATCGCCCCAACTACTCTCACTATACAGGGGGTTGCGTAACCGGAAAAAAAAACAGTATATACAGGGTGTTTCATAAAAAATATGAAAAAATCATCTCTTCCCGTCTGGTCCACCAAAAATGTTGTCTCCCTCTTCCCCCCGGAAGAAGTCTTGGTTACGCCCACAGTTAGACTGCTTTGTTTAGTAGGCAGGTCTTCTCGAGAGTAGATATTCTTTATCTGGAATGTAACTATCCAAGTCACGCTCACGAATGATGAACACGCAGGTGATGGCGTGCGTGCGCGACGTGATCGCGACGGATCCGGCGGTGGAGGCGCGACGCGCCGCCGTCGCCGTCGTGCGCCAGCTGTTCGCCGGCGTGCGCGTCGAGGCGTTCGAGCTCCTCGCTGGCGACGAGCTCGCCGACGTCGAGCGCACGCTGCGGCGCGTCTACGACGCCGACGCCGACGCCACGATGCGCGTGCACGCGCAGCTCGCCCTCGAGGAGCTCGCTGCGTGCGTCGAGGAGGCGGTGCGTGGAGGTGAGTCAAGCACAACACCGATCTACAATGACCTGAAGCTTGTGAGTGCTGCAAGAGCTTTATTGCATTTCATTTCGCTGCCTTGAGTATACATTAGAGAAGTCACCTATGCCTACGATGAAATCGAATGACATGCACGCATGCGCAATTTGTTCAAGCAATTCGAAACAATGCTTCGAGGCATAACAAATTGCGCACGTTGCAAGCATCATACTACTATCTAGCTCGAGCTAAACCACAATAAGTGCGTCATTGTCGATCACAATTGTACGTAAATGCTAATGAAAACAAAACATGTTTGAGTGTTCTACGCGACTGTGTTGCAGCTCGACGTTGAGGAGGCGATGGATCGCGTCTCGCAGTCCTTCTGCAGGCGTGCTCTGGCTCGCATGCGGACGATCTCCACCAGCCCGACCGCAATCCCAACGAGCATCAACAGCAGGATGACGATCAAAGGCACTCGGAAGTAAATCGTATCCCTCTCGGACTCGGAGCTCCTCTCGTTCGGATTCACTAAGCATTCACACGTTAAATACATTCTCATTCAGATGCTTGCTGCCTCACCTAGAGCTTGCGGTTTGTTTAGAACCCTTCCAGTGCGACCTCGCTTCTCCTGCACCGAGTTCTCCTCCTCGAGGGTGACCTTCCCCTGGCCGTGGCCGAAGTGCTTGTGATGATTGGGCAGGTTGAGGCCCGCGCGCACCGTGAGCGTCTCGGGCTGGTAGGTGCAGAGCACGAGGAAGCGGCGCGTGCTGTGCGTGAGGATGGGGAGGTTCTCCTGGACGAGGACGAAGGTGGCGACGGTCGTCTCGTTGACGGCGCTGCCGCACTCGACGTGGTTGATGCGCAGCGTGTAGACGTCGCGAGCGCTCTGGGGCTCGCCGTCGATGGCGCACCGCTCGCCGTCGGCGGCCTCCACGGCGATGCGACCTCCGAAGTGGGGCCCCGTCGACACCTCAATCTCGGACGCGTGCGGCAGGCACTGCGTCGCCTTTGCTGAAACTGTACCCGCCTTATGCAGCTCTTGGGAGACTCTTGCGCAAGAACGAGACCAAGGCCTAGACTATCATCTGCGGTACCTCAACTTTATCTTTGCCTACTCGTTTCGTGACTTGAAACCAAGCCTCACATCGACCAAAAAGTTAATCCAAGAGCTTTCCAAGCTTAAGGTTAGTTAAGCGTCTCCTCAAGTCTTAAACTAACGTCCACCTCAACCTTTACGGTGGGTTAAGCCTCGTCTTGGTCTAGCATTTGAGCAACATCAGCTATTAACGTTTCAACTCTATACAAAATCAGCAAAATCAGCAAATTGTAGTTTTTTTTTTTCTTCGAAATTTGTTACTGCTACACTGCTTAACTCTGTATCTCCCCCTTCGGGTACCTCAAATTTTGATAACTTATGGTAGTTAAGTTAGCTGTTAACCAGAGCATTTGGTTGCTGTTTGGTTTATGGTTATGCCTTATTTAGATACAGCCTGTCGTGGCATCATTGAGAGAAGTAGATATTTACATTCAGCTCCACTTCTTACTTCGTTTGTTTTGAATATAAACAAACACTGCGTGTGTATCTGGCATTTCGTTTCGTTTTGATTCAAATTCTTGGCAATGGTTGTGTGTTTATAGCTGCTCGAAAAGAATGTACTCGCTCGGCTCGAACACTCAACAAGCTACAATACTTCGTGAGTAGGTGCAATCAATGTTGGAACAACTGCTCGACTACAATTTTGTGCAGGCTTGGTGTTGGAAAACGGCATTTGCTGCGTTCATGTGCCCATAAAATGCTTTCACCTTCTAATCATTCGAAAAATTTAATTTTGGTTTCATTACTCCTTTGGAATGGCATGAACTCGAACGACCGTTTCAAACTAAATCTACGCGAACGAGTGCTTCAATCAAGGGAAGAAATGAGTCACGAAACTGAAATCCAAACACACTGCGTTTTGTTTACATTTAAATGAGCAAGGAAACTTAATACTTCATACTGCGTGTTGTTTACGTCTATTTGCCTTTGGACTAATACTCGAAAAACGGCTCTTTCGGGCAGCTTGAGAAGTATCGTGTTCACATTTTGCTCCCTGCCCACTTTTCTGCTCTCAAGACTACTTGCCGGACACTTAAGTTAGTTAGACAACGAAAGAAGTTGAAACGTAAAACAGCAGGGTGGAAGAATGTAGAAGACGATCGCTTACATCCTTTGGTCGGAATGACTATGATGCTCTGGTTGGCATCGTCGCCGTCGGCACGGTCCTCACGCGCCCCCTTCGCCTTCAGCTTCACCTCGAACGAGTACGTGGTGGCCATGCGCAGGCCGGCGATCTCGGCGGCGTGCACGTGCACCACCTCCTCGTCGTCGGCGTGCTCCACCGCACTCCTGCCGTCGGCGACGAGCTTCGTGCGGCAGCGCTGCGCACCCCACGACTGCAGCTCGCAGTAGCGCACCTGGAAGTTGGCCGGCGTGGGGCCGTTGAACCCCTCCGTCTCCCAGCGCAGCTGCACCTTCCTGTAGTCGGGCTCGCCGATCAGATTCCGCACGTCTGCAACGGAGAGCTTGGTTGAGGTGCGGTGAGGTGAATTTGGACGCTTCGATTCCGGTTTGCTCGCGTGCGGATAACCATCGCTCGAATGTGACGTATTATGGAGCGTTTACGACGGAAATTACGTTTTCTTTTTTAATGCACGCCAACGGTGATTTGCGCTGATAGTGGTCGCAGTGCGATATGTTGGCGTTCCGTAATGACTTTTTCGCCTTTTTCCCATGTCACCCGCTGCGACCCGAGTTTTTCCTGCGCAGAGTAATTTGTCTGCATGCATTTTTCAGTTCGCATGTTGACCAACTTCGACGTGTCATTTTCCGGTAGCCAATTAGCAAAATCCATACTTTTATTTAGACTGTTTGGGCTGGAGTTTTCTATATATAAATTTTATTACTGCAGTTAGAAGAGAATATCTTCTCTTAAGGTGGTTTTTTGTTTTATTATAAAACATTTAACAATATTCAATATGTTCTGAAGATGTCGAGTGAAGAACTAAAATATAGGATGTTGGAAAATAATATTTTAACCAAAACAGCAACAGATTATATGGAACAAAACTGACGACAAATTTTGTTGTTCTTATGCTAAAAGCTACGTTACATAATTATTGTTTAATATTAATTATGTTATGACTCGTGTCATTTTACAATATAATACGATAACAATAATAATTAAACGTGTAATAAATACCAATTTTAATCAATACGAAACAAACATAGATTTTTCATTTTCCTTTTTCTAAATTTGTTTCTTATACTTGATATGGATTTTGAAAAAGGAAAGTTGGAATAAAAAATTGCACGCAAATGACTTGTGATTTTGCAACATAAACCGCTTATTATTTTATGAAATCTAAATATATAGTTTACCGTTTATCAGTGCTCAACAAATTACATAATTTGTAGCTTGTGCTATCACGTGCGATGGATCTACAACCGGGAAAAGAGGCTGTTGCATATTCAAATCGCGGCTCATTACGAATTCATTGCAAACTTATTTACGCCACAAAACGCACGAAATGTAAATGTTTTGCTATCTGCGAATCGCCGCGAAGCCCGGCGCACAACGAATGCCAACATTACCGCATACGGATCAACGCTAATTAAGGCATTACGCGCGACCCAGCGCATTGTCGGCGATGCAAGACCGAAAAACGACGCGCAAATGACTTCTTGCGGCGCGCAGATTGCGGCGTAAATTATGTACGAGATAACTGCATTGTTGGCGGACTGATGATTGCCGTCAAAGAGCGTCGAATGCGTGTCTGACGCCTCGCGGTAATGAATTCTTCGAGTGAAGAATTGCCGATTGCGCTTCACTCTGATAACTTTCTAACTGCTTCTTTGCGCAAGTTGCAAGTGGTTCGCCTAACCTCAAAACGCACGCTCAATGTTTACACATGCGGTGAAATTGCTGGTGGCGCACAGCAGGAAATATTTTCGAATAGGCGGTCAAAATCTAATTTTTGACGAATAAAGATGTTGGTCTTATTTAGATTCTGTTTAATATTGCCTTCAAGTCAACCATATTTAGAATTAATATTTTTCCAGAAAGTTGCTTCATTTAAAGCAATTTGATTACTTTTTTCAGAGTTAGCTTACAACTTTAACATTAATTTCGATGTATAACTTATTGTTAGTAGGGTCTCTCAGTTATCACACCTTCATATAATTTTGTAGATGGAGAGATTTGTATGATGAATTTAAAATTTAAAAATATTTAATATTTATTTTAATGTGCATAAACTAAAATGCCGGCAAATAACGTCATCATAATTTTGAACAGTTTGGAATGCTATTATTGCTATTATTGACAACTTTTGAAAATTTTCTTCGTATTTTGGCCACATATTCTGAAATATTGCCTACTGTGCGGTGATGAGCGATCGCGTGCGTCGTTATCGTAAGGAAATCCTCTGTTTGATCGCCGATCCGCGATTGTCGATCGGCGAACGCGGCTGCCGTAATTGCGATCCGCGCATGCCCGTTGTGTGCGTTAATATGCGCTGAATTAATCGAAGGTTGCGCACAGCGAAAGGTAAAAGAAAAAGAAGCTGCGCAGCAGCATCCACGAATATCACACCGCGCTGTCGAGTTGAATATCCTGCCGGCGCGCTCGAGAGTAAAAGTCAATTGATCGTAATGATTATTCACGCTCCGCTGGTGCATAATTTCCACGCGATTCATTTGCCCATGTAAATGATGCAAAAACAGCGGCGCGGAATTTCAATTTCTTCATTGATTGCTAACGCGATTAGCTGCAATCAAACGATGCTCTCCTTTATTGCCTTGAAGATCCCATTCGAACGCCTCGACGATGAATGCGGTGTACATTTTGCATTCAACGTGCTTACGACGTGCATTCTGACATGGATGGGAAAGAAGGCCTTATCAATAATTAAAATCGTCCCCCATTTCGGTACTCACTCGCGCTGTTATCGCTCTGCGAATCTGCGGTTGGTTTTTTGCGGTGTGCAAATTTTGCGCAAAAAATTCTTTCCTCTATAATTACTATTGCTTCTAATAGATATTGGCCTGCTGAACCCGAATATATAATTAGAATTTCGGTAGGACGTAGGATTGTTAAGAAAACCGCAAGTAAAATTTGAGAAATTAGAACATTAGCAGTGATTTTGGCTACTGTGAATAAATAGAAAACCTGTCGTTTCTTTAACCATTTTCACTAATTGTTATAGAATTGGACCCGCTGAACACGAATATGTAAATAGAATTTCAGCATCTCGTATAGTTTTTGAGAAAACTGCAGTTATGCATTTAACATTACAGTATCGCCAGTCGTGTTGAGGATTCAAATTAAAATTTGAGCGCAAAGGCGGATGAAATGCGAGCAATTTATAGTGGGAGCTCATTGGTCGAATCATGCCGCCTTCGGTAATTGGATTACATCTAAAATCAATGCAGTCAACTATAGTGCAACTCAGCACCGGTCAGCATTTGTTGAGTCACCGGAATTTGCCTGGCTCGCCTGCGTCCGCAAGCGTTGCGGGTCTTTATAGTTTCTCAGTCAACGGTTTAATGCGCGGTTAGTTCTGTAATGTGTCGTATGTGGCGCTGTGCGCGCATTCCGAAGTTATTCGTGCGCAGTGCCTGGTCAGCAGAAATTTATCAATTTCTTCAAAATCATCGTTAATGTTTAACTTTATAAAACTCCAACTATGAAGCAAAGCAGAGCCTTATTGACATTATAATGCTTATTGTTAGTAAGCAATGAAAAAACTTGAAATACACTAATTTAAAAGGAAATAATAAAAAAAAACAATGTGCAGAAATTCCGTATATGCAGGGTGACCAGCATAAGAAGGGACATAGGGTCCTAGCGAGGTCCGGGGAAAGGTTTTAAGACGAATTTTTCCGAACGCGG
>JAODFX010045546.1:0-10271 GCA_027580035.1 Dorylogaster longipes | reverse complement strand
ATTTTACTCGAGTACATTCCTCAGTGAAACTACTCGAAAGTTACTCGAGTACATTGGACTTTCGCTGCGAAATACTCGAAATGTACTTGAATACATTTCGACATCCAATGTACTCGAAATGTACTCGAGTAGTACTCGTGCCCCGCTCTGGTGCACAGGTAACATTTTCTATATCATATAGACTAAAATTACCCGGGAAACAAACATTTTGATAGCTAACTTTACTAGGTTTACTCTAATTAACAATTGCTTTTGATAACTTGCATGCTTCGACGACTAGAGCAATTATTATTTGTATCAATTTCTTCGTTGTCCTTATTTTTTCGATTAGTTGTCATTTTTAATTATTAATCATAAATGCACAACTGCGGTTACAGAACCGAAACAACGAATGCAGTGAGGTTATGTTCATCGGACTTGCAGCCGAGAAACTTGAACTACGTTCCAAATTCAATTCCCCTGCTGACAATGAATGTAGTAATCTGTATGTTCACGTTCAAAATACAACGGTTGTACAAGTGGGGAGAAATCAGTCAATAATCATGATCATGACGATCTAAACACTAATCACTTATGTTCGCTGAATGCGCCTGGAAATCTAACGCACTAGTCAATCATATTCATTACGCTTCTCTAAATTCAATTGTGCTTGGCTAGTTTTTTTAGTTCATGAGTCGTAAAACTGGCTTTGTAAAGAATACCTTAGAAACCATTTATGCATTTTATAAATGCCTAAATATATCCACGTTTCCAATTGAAATAGTTACTCAGACACCTATTTAAAATATGTATTTAAAGTATTTAAAATGGAAACATTTAAAATGTTTACCCAGAAGAAAAGAAAACTAATATGGCGGCATAAAACAGTACGAATTCAATAAAGAACGGTTACCATGACAACGCAACACTTGCGTCGTAAATGTTTGCACGAGAACGCGTTGCAGACACGCATCATATGTAAGCTTTTATTTGAAAATCGCATGACTAGCTTGCGATTCCAGTTACCATAGTAACTTCAAACTACCAACAAAAGAACAACCAATTTACTCCACCACACGGCATTACGAAATGATTCAATGTGATGAAAACAATCGCAAGTGAAACAATTGCAAAGCACGCGAATACAGCGTCCGAAATAAGAATAAAATACCTACTAACTAGAATGGAAAGTGAGGTCGAAAAGAGAAAAAAGTCAGAAAAAGATCCACGCAATGGTCGTTTGTTAGTACGTCGCGATGAGAAAACAACCGTTAGGTTGACTTTGTTTTCCGTGCACGACGCAGCACAGCGCAACACAGCGTTCACCTTACAGGTTGTCGTGTCGTTCCTTGGCTGGACGCGGCGCAACCAATCACACACACAAACACACACGCACACACACACACTTGATGGCCGGATGATGGCCACAACCGACGAAACAATTGCAATGCGCCGGCGAACTTACCTGATCACCAGCAAGCGGTATCCATGGAGCGACACGGTTTGCTCACGGGCACGGCACACACTTTCGCAGCGCGACGCTGGGATGGGCCACCGTAAACAACCGCACTCTCACCACGCACACACCGGTCACACCTCGGACGACGACGTCGCGCGAGAGCGTCGCGCACCCAACACGAGCGACTATTGGCGTCCAACTGAGCTGGAGATTGCTGGAGATCGTGCAGGCGTGTCGCGATTGCGAGCACAGCGCCACTCGGCCAACTGCGGACAGAAGCAAGAAACATCCATGAAACCGGTATATTCCCTAACCGTGCAGATATTGCTTCGATTTAAGCACTTTTTACAAATCAATTATGATCAAATGATTATCGAAAAGAAAACAAAAGTGTTGCGACTTGTTCAGTGAATCTACTGTCAAACAACGTAAATATTTAATTAAGTTTTGAGTATTCTAAGAAGGAAGAAAATTGAGAAAGCCATCCATCCACGCTACCGGCTTTAGATTAACCGGTTGTTTTGAAGGAGCCGGACTGGTTTTTTATTTTATTTTTATATCGCTTAGTGTACGAATATCATCAATACATTCATACATTTGCGGATTTGCACCTCAAACCAAACCAAAACTGCTTGCCTGCTTTCCTTACATTCTTATGCATTACGCGAGAGACGTAGAATAAATGTCAGTGGCGAAACTAACTAACTGAGACCCATTGTCGGCCATACATGGTTTAAATAAATGTGGTTACTTTAGCAGAGCACGGAATATATTCCGGTTGATCATTAACCGTGTACACAACGCAACCGGTAGCATGCATTATGATTTGAATGTGAGGAATGTGGTCGAATGCTTGCTTACGATAACCATATCCATATTTACAATTAACAGTCATGCCGCTCTGCAGGCGGCGTGCTTGAAACATGATATCTGGTTTAAAAAGCAAATATGTTCACCTGCAGCCTGTGTTTATTTTTCCTTTCACCATGCAAAAGAAAAAAGCACATCGCATTGGGAACGGAAAATTGTCTTCCATTTTCTTTTTCCCTTTCATACAACTTCATTATGACGTTAAAACGTAGTTTTATAAGAAAATATTGAACAAAAAAACAAAAGCTAAAAACTTTTTAAATATTCTTTAAAAAGTTATCAATGCATTAAAGTAGGACATGGTGTTAGAATTCATAGTCGAACTGTGTATTTTTTTTATTTCGCTGGCAATATTTAAAGCTTGACGTCATCCGATAAACATAGCAATGCTGTCACGCCCAATGACGCCGATGATTTCATCGTTGTTGTTTTGGTGTATTGTGACATTCCAGTCAAGTAAAACGAACTTGAACGTGATGGAGAACGACAAACGACGATTCTGTTTCTTTGCATATTTATAAACACAGCGAGCAACATGATCTTTCATCATGTTTAACGTGTTTTCTCAATCATCAATCGCAACAATCATATTGATTTGGTTTGCACACTGTAGGCAACCACATCAACTTGTTTACAGTTCGCCATGTAACATCGAAAAGTTTCTTTATATTTATTAACTTGAAAATCAGGATGTATTTGAATAAATCATGAAATTCAAATGTTTCCTAGAAGCATATTAGCACTACAATCTGCTGGAGCCCTAAATTCTATTGCTGAATCACCAAGTAAGTGATGCAACAAATGCAATTTCAAGGATAACCAATGTACAAAGGCAATGTAAGCTTAAATATAATGAAATCATTTCAACAACACACAGAAAAATTGGTTTCCTTGGCTAGAATAAAAAAAGCCAATTGTACAACCTTTTCAAATTGTAGTGTGACTTTCAAAAAACCACAAAGCATTGCTAAATCAACCACAAACTAAATCAATATATTTTCATTGCTTGCAAGTTTATTGTACAAAGTATGATAAATTAACGAGTGCTGATCGATAGCCTTTATCGCCTCGCAATCAAGTGAGTTGGCGAGGCTTGTTCAGAAGCCAATTTGACTTCTTTCGACGTCTTCCGCAATGATTAGGTGGGTAAAACTTGAAAATCACTGGTGGCTAGGCGTCGGATTAATAACGGTGGGCGGTCGCGCATTGCGAGCCTAGGTAAGTTTCTGAATGATCGCTGCATTCAAAATGCCAGCTTCTTCCAGCGTTTGTGCGTCGTCGAGCACTTTCGGCGGATAGGCCATCATCAAATCGAACGTGCGCGTCTCGTACTGCGGCCGTGCGGAGATAATAAAGCTACGCACCTGTTGCACCGTGTGGCTATGATTAAATTCACCGATAAGACGAGTACCATCGGCAAGACGTATTTGCAAACTACAAGAAGCATTCAAACATAAAATTAGTAACATGACTTGTTAGTTTATGGCATTAAACTAATACTTTTGTATGGAAGTAGTACCTTGTTGTTGGTTTGGAACGATCTATCTGTAATTTCTGCTTGGCATTAGACTCATTTACTGCAATATCATCAGGTAAAGGTGCACCCACAGTTGGAGGTGTAGGACTGCCCAATGTATGCCCAGCACCCCGAAAAACATACCTAGATCGACATTCACCTATTCTTGTAAATTCCTCCAAACGATGATCTTCCATACTAACATGTACCTGAGAAATTATATGAAATGTTTAGACATCAATGTGTCTACCTTTGAAGAGGTTTACCTCACTAGTCCCTCGATGTAATTCATGTGGAATTTCTCCTCGACGAACACTGCTCAAAAACTCTTGATTTGCTGGGTCAGTGTAAAGTCTCAAGTCACCATCATCAACACTGAATCCATCCCTCCATAGCTTCAGAGTGACTTGTGCTGGCTGTGTTGGTGCTGGTACACCAGGAACTTGTTCTGCATCATCAGTTGTCTGTCCTAATTTGTAGCCAGTGCCTTGGAATGCTGGATTCCTACTGTTGCTTGGCATTGACCGATCAAGCACTTCCACTCCATGCCTACGTTGAAAACACACAATGCACATGGAAAATCATTAGATGAATGAATATGCCTACTCCTTCACTGATTGAAACATATCCTGGACAAAATCCTTCTTCTTAGGACCTAAAACTTGTTGTCCACTGTGTTCTGAACCACCAGCATAGAATGCCTGCCCTTCCTCTTCTTCATCACTTGAGGTATTAATCGTATGTATGGTGGCAAAACGAGCACTGGGTTTCTTCACTGATGACTTCAGTTTTGACATGTTTCCAGTGTGTTGATGCTGCATGGGCTGGTCATTAATGACACCCATATCAGAAAGGGGCTCCGATTCGCCGTCCGCATCATAAAAATTCGCCAGTGCCATCTAAAACCAATAATCCAAATATGAGAATGCTGTTGGTACAGAACTTCAGGGACTTGGCTAACCTCCAAATTTCCAGTCGCCGAGTCCAAGTAGAAGCGAGCGCGTTCATCGTTTGTGCCCGTGACGGCTTTGAATTGCGCTAGTTTCTCGGCACTATCACTCATCTTACCCGTACGTCCAAGCGTTAATCTTACCAGCAACAAACTCTTTGGATTGCCCAAATTTTGATTAGTCAGGATGTCTAACCGTGGAGCGAGATTGCGGCAGCTTTTTGTTTTCGTGCGGAGCGCCTCTATCGATGGAAATTCGAACTATGCGGATTAAAGCATAGCACAGGGCCGGCTTAGTGCGAACTTACAGGGGTAGCGATAGGTTCGGCTTTGAGTACTGATTTCGTGCTATTTCACTTGTTGTGAGTGATTGTACCGGTGTTTTCGCTTCCGGGCCTGGATTCTTCGCCTGACGCTCCGTCGACGAGATCGAATTGTTGCGCCGTTGGTCGATGTTCTGGCGAAGCTGAAAAACGAGCACGTGAGTTTCAAAAAGCAGCCAATATGCCACGTGGGTATGCGCTACTGTGCGAATGCGATCCTCCAGGCTTCCATTAACGGTGAGCTTCGACTTCACGCTGTCCTCGTTGAACTTCGGCGATGCTCCTTCCTTGAGCGAGACGCGCTTTGAATCCCGGACCGGTGTTTCCGAAATTTCTAACGCCGAGAATTTTTGAGGCTTTGTCGATGCCAGCTCCACTTCCTTCGGTAACTGCTTTAATGGGACCTCAGTAGTCCTTTGCTCCAAGGCTTTGCGTTGCAAAAGGTTCCCTGATTGTGAGCTTAGTTCATCGCTGTCCACCTGTACCGCAATGGTCGGAAAAAATTTGGACAAAATGTTTGGCTGGTTGCCATCACTGCCTGCACCGTTCATTTGATAGATATTGATGTAGTTATTGCATGCAGTTTGGTTTCTCTTTGAGCAGAATGGACACCAGGGCAGATGCACTTGACTAGGAGCTGTGCCAAACCTGTTTGAACATGTGCAGAGTACCTCATCAACAAGGAGAGCTTTTGGCTCTTTGCGTCTTGGCTGCAATGAATTCATGCAACAACTGCAGTCAACACAATCAGCTTGCCTATTCACATTTTGATACTTCAAGTAAGCATTTGCAGATTGATAGCAACTGCACTTGCTCGAAACACTTTCTGCATCGCTTAGAGAGTTACTGCCTTTCGCTAATTGCAGTCTTGAATCTTCATTCAAACAGTCACAAGCAACAAAAGATGATGGTGTTGTAATTTTGGATGTTGCAGATTGAGATGTGTTCGTAGTAGATTGTGATTCATCAGAATGCCTCAGCATCTTGAAGGCTTGCATTTGAGCAGCAACTACATCTGAAGTACATTTGCATTGCTGCGTTTGTTCTTTAATCACCTGAGCCATGGCTTGTTGCCAAATTTCCTTGATCAGCTTGTTTGAGCAAGTCTGAGGTAAGTAGCATTTGCATGAAGCAGCATTACTTTTAGAGTGGTTATACAATTGGGACAATCGTTTTGATTTATCGTTAAGATTCTTTGCACGTGTCGCTTGTGTGTTGCTTGCATTGGCGCAATACTTGCAACAGCATTTGTCAATTACTTGTTTGCTTTTTGCGCTGGAGCCAGAAGTAGAAGAATCGTCATTAGTCTTGTGTTTGGAGGAATCATGACTTCTCTTCGAGAGTCGCTTCTTTACGGATTGAAGTTTTGATTTTAATTGTTCCTGCTGTTGCTTAGAGTGGATGATGATGTACTCTCCGTTAGATTGCGAATTGTTCTGTTCTAGTTTTGCAGCTATCTTCTTCATGTTACTGTCTAAGAATTCGATGGGTTCTTGGTCGATTCTACGTTGCAATGCGCAAGTTCGTCTCCGCCTTTCGGGTTCACTGACTTGACCGTTACTAATATTCGTAGCGACGTTTTTTGTCAATGGCATCGACTCCAACTTCTGTAAATGCTTCGAGTAACGAATGGCTTTGGAGAAGTGCTTGACATATTTCTTCAGCAGGTAATCTTTGGAATCTGCAAACGAACATAAACAGCCGTGCAGGTCAATAAGCTTCTTCGAGCCGACTTCAACAGACTGGTCGCTTTCCGATTCACCAGAAGATTGTGGATTCGATACGTCGGTAACCCGAATCAATTCCACCATTTCCTGGTCCTCATCGTCTTCGTCCTTAAGAATGATGCATTCTGAAGCTTGGGAAAGATCAGTGCGATTAGTGTGAGAGGTAGAAGAATTCGCTTCGGCGACAACGGCTTCTGCGTCTTGTGCTTCGACATTGGAATGCAGCTGCAGGCAGCTTGTGGAATGGCAATTTATCGAACCACAATCACACGATTTATTTCGCTCTGCACCCCAAGAAAGTGAAGAAGTCTGTATTAATGGCACTTCGAGCGAGTCATGTGATAACCGCGACCACACTTGCGATGTCGACATTCTGCAATCGCACTGATGTGCTCGTGCATATTAATGTTACTAATGATTTTGTTGCATGAATGCATGCGTGGAATGATTAGTAACTAAATTGCGAGCTGTAACCATGACGGCGAGGAATGCTAAATACGGCTCTGGATTGGGTTTTCGATTCTTATTGGTTAAGCACATTGAAAAGTCTGATTTCTATACCAATCGACAGCAGTGGTTTCCGCGCGTCTCTGCGGGGATAAGGAACCGAGAAATTTGTTGTTGGTATGGATAGAAATCTCGATGAAAGGCTACGCAAACCACGAAGGGCAAGAGGCACACCATTTGCACAACATCGCAACCTCGTCTCCTTTGGCGTCCTAGGGATTAGTGCATTGTCTTTCTACATTTTTGAGTAAGTAAACCAATCTTCCAGCATATGATCTTACCTCTAAAGTGTCTTGTAGACAATTCTCAAGTGTGCAACAATGGAAACACGAGGTATTAGCAAAGGATCGTCACGCTTCGTCGGCGCTTCATGAGCATGTGGAATTAATGAAGATGACCATGAATGATCCGGAATTGAGAAGGGTAATTGGGGCCTATCAACAGAAAAAGATAAACAAGAGTCTTGGTCATAACAATGAAGAAGAACCAAAGGAACAACCATGGTACAGCATATTCTACCAGTCAATCTACCTTGAAAAATAAAGCAACTAGGTGTGTTTTACATATGAAATATTTGTTGCATTATGAATGCATACAAGTATGTAGATAGCAATAATAAATAGCCAGCTATTAATGTTTTTTTACTTTCCCAGAACCACTTCAAAAAATGCAAGCATATCAAAATATTTTCCAAAGATTGAGAATGTAAAATGTGAAGATGAACCCAATCAGTCAATTTATAAGGATGCTATTTCAAAAACAGCTATGCAATCAACATGTGGTATTAATGATTCAGACTTTATATCACCACCAAAGCCAAGGAAACTTGCAAAGATTTTTACTGATGTTAAAGAGAATGTTAAACGAGTAACAAGATCACGATCTGTGCAGGCATCAAAAAATGATGTTAGCACTGAGGAGAGAAAGTTGGTTCATCTTGCAAAATCATCTGATGTTAATATGGAGCATTTACAACTGGCTATGGCATTGTCCCAGAGTATGGAACCAGAATTGTGTATAAATGAAAATGAGGCAGGGAATTGTTATCCTTCTACACAAGCAATAACCGACAATGTTAGGCAAAAACTGTTTGCATATCAATATAAATCAGATGGTAAAAGTGTGACACAGTCATCCAATACTTCTGAGAATGTGAGTATGATGTTTAATGCTGTTTTACAATTAGAAATTTTCTCTATGATTAATTAAAAACTAGTTTAAATACAACACAGGTAGAAAGAAGTCAAAGTTTCACTATATCAAACCAAAACTGTTCAGTACAACTAACAAAGAAAAGCAGACTCTACTACAGGAAAAAGTTGCCATTATATTATCACATTCTATTGAAGATCTTGCAAGTGTTCCCATTGATCATAGTCTTTATAGTGAGAACCTGGCTCAAAATATTAATAAAACTCAACAATGTTTTAAAATGTCGCATCAAATGGAGAATGCAGTCAGCTGCTATTATGTTAAAGTTTTGGATCTAACTCAAAACAAAGCATGTTGTGGGTGTTTACTAAAGAAATGGGACTTAATTGCAGGTAGAGAGAAATCTCCAATAAAAGAATCAAAACCAGAAGTTGTATGCCACATAAATCAAGGTACACATGACAATGATCCAGAAGCATTTGTAGATGTTAGTGATAAATTAATTGTGGAAGAAATTGATGATATGCAAACTGCATGTTCATCTTCACAAGATGCATTTTTAAGTACAAAAAGTTGCAGTTCATATATAACCTCAGTCTCACAAACAAAGCTGATTCGCAGGGAATCACCGGATTTATTTGATACAACAGATGAGGATATGCTGGAAAACAATGAATTTGTCCAACCTCTTGATTCCACACAAGTTGACAATTATGGTTCAGCATCATTACTAAGCACTCTGAATGCTATAAAACATAATAATGACACCACAATGCTTACAGATAGAATCCAAACTCAGAATTTTATTGCTATTGAAAATATGCATACAATTAGGACAGTGGCTACAAAGCCAGAAAATTCAATATGCAATCATGATGTGATTGCTGAAGAACATGATGTTGATTTAACTAAGCACAATATACCAATAGCTAATTTGGAAAGAGTAAATATGGTACAAAATGATGAAATAATTGAAAGCGATGTTGCTCAACCAGATAAAGAAGTGGTTGTTGATGTTGCCATTCTCCCAAATAGAATTCAAAATGATTCATCAGGGAAAATAAATGAAACACTACATTCATTTGAATCAAAATATGAAAAATCTCGTTTTAGTGCTAATATTACGCGTCACGTTCACGAATTATTGAATTCTTCCACATTTGTAAATGATTACAAGTCAATTTGTGTTGAAAACTATTTAAAGTCACCTCCTATGAGTACTAAATTGCCAGATAAACCCCTGATTGAAGAGAATATAAACAGAAAAGAGATCATAGATGAAATTAGTGAAGACATTAAATCTTTAATAAAAGTCAAACATGGAAGATCATCGGATACGAAAATGATTTTATCTCAGGCAAAAATTGCCGGCGCTGATAATGATTTTATTGATTTATCCCAAGATTCGGATGGTGAGGAAACTGTCCCTAAAGGAAATAACCACGTACGTAATAGCAGTCAAACGTTGCAGAGATATTCCTCATCCAAATCGATGGATTCGACGGCTTCAACCGATGAAATCGTTTGTATCAGTGATGAAGAACTGAATTATTCAAGTGTGAATGCAACTCCTAAGCCTCGTGCGCCGCTATCTTCTTGGAAGTACTCCAAACTTGCCTTAAAACAGAACAAGTTCGCGATTTCTGATTCGGAGGATGATGATGCTACCCCTCATTCCTCACAAGATACTAATATGGTTTGTGAGAAAATGGAGGAGAGCATCAATGTGACTAGGTTGTTGGAAACTATCAAGGCACGAAAAGGTAAGAACATTTTAGAAGAGGCACCA
>JAODFX010045435.1:0-10274 GCA_027580035.1 Dorylogaster longipes | reverse complement strand
GACTAATGTAACACATTTTTTTGAACTCATTTTAAATATATCCTATAAATTTCGTAGCATTTCTTATGTCTGTAGCGATCTTGCTAGAAGAACCTTAAAAGGTAGCAAATGTAACAATTGCACATATTTTATTAACTGAAGAAAGGATTGAATTATGGATTGAATAACAAGTTATCGAGTGCCCTTGATAGAGATTTGTATCCAAAGGGACTTTGCAAAATCTTTGCCAAAAATCCACCTTGATGAAACTCACCTGAATTTGACAAGCAAGTTCTCCGTATGGCCAGCATCCGCGCAAAGAAGGCACGATGGCGAATGGTGTGACCAGCAATCCCATCGCCAAATCGTTGCTCGCCAATGAAGTCAGCAAGTATCTCGGCTAAACGGATGGAAACTGTAACTTTCCTAATGCCGACTGGCAAGGAGCAACACAAGGCCGTAACCAGGCTGGGACCTGACTAACCCTAACTGACCCTAACTTAGATATCTGATCTTAGCCCCTCCTTCCCTGAAATGAAATTCTGGGTACGGCCTTGGAGCAAGAAAGCAATACCTGCGAATGAATGTATCGCGAGTATCTGCGCGTGTTGATGACCAGAATGAGGAGCAGATTGGCGAGCAGGACGCCGACGGTAATCAGGAAGACGATCAATCCTTGGATGGCCTCGGCTGGTCCCAGGCCGGCGAGCAGGCCAAGGTGGTTGTAGCGCGGCTGCGTGCAACTGCTGTTCTGCAAGGCGGGCGCTACCAAAATGGTCACCTTGTGATGCATATCGCCCCTTTGCTATCCACCTCGAGCGTTCCGCATCACTTCGTCGCGAATGGCCCGACTCTGGAATCAAATGCAGCGATCTGTTCTAGACCTAGTAAATTTTATCCGGATCATTATAATACTTCTCTAATTTCATACGGATAAAATTTTAAATCCATACTTATTTTTACCCTAAGACTATCCGTCTATCCGAATTAATAACAAATTGTTATATTGATTGATTCAAGTTCCATTGCTTTATGATCTACCATTCGAGATATTTCGGCATTAATTTTCCCAAAGGTTTGCCATTTTCTTAATTCTCGTCAATTATTTGCTTTATTGATTGGTCTATGTCCCATTGCTCTGTAACCTTCCGTTCTCGAGATATTGGCAATTTAGAAAATTTTATTTTCAACCTATAGCTCGAAGGAAATAAGCTATTAATTCATTAGACATTCATATTCTATTTTGCGATTTTTCCTCCAAATCCTAGTTTCAAATATCAAAATTTCGACCTCAATTATTTCGGGAACGGTAAGAGGCACAGAGTGGGTTCCTATACTCTACTCCGATGATCTATCCATATCTAACATCATAATTCGGATACTACCTGATAGACAGCTAGTATCCGTATTATCCGGATACCAGGAGAAATTTTGGTACGAATATCCGTAAACACGGATTGTGATTTTGCTAGCACTAATTTGTTCGCATCATTATCATCACGATTCTCACTGCTTACTCGTAATTGCTTAATTGCGAATGCGTGTTGCAGCGTCGATGCATTTCAACTTCGATAACTGCATTAGCCGCTTCGTGCTGCTCCGAGTACGATATGCAGATCATCTTTATCGGTGATTGCCAGTAAGGAACAGTGCAAAAGTGAGGTTACGAGTGGTTGTTCATAGCGTTCTCCATCCTGAAACAAACAATTCAATTACTAAATAGTTGGAATGACATCAAACCATCAAACGATTTGTAATGCAGCTTGCGATAAATTCCTTGAGACGCATGTCTAATTTGGTTTCGCGTCGTGCCGCAAGGTGTCGCTGTTCTTAACTGGTTTTGTCGGGGCTTGCAACTCATCCGCCGTAATGGAGTGCAATGAAAGCATACTTTTGCTCTGTATTTGCGATGGCATTTAATCCCATAGGGCTTTACTTCTCAACGGCTTGCGCGTTTTAATTCCAAGCGCATTTCAAGTACATCACGAAAATGCTCGCAGCGACTGACAAAAAGCGGCTTTGCACGCCGCGAGCGTTTAGTAAATCACAAAATGCTCCGCCTTATGCTTACCAAATCTGTGCATATCATTGCTGCCTATTTACATTCGCGTTGCGTTTTTGTTTTCTCCACTGCATTTACAAAGCACTATGTTTCCAGGCTAAATCGCATTCGGAATTAATGTAGTCCAGCAATTTTTATTGGGTTATTATTTTAAAGCCATTCGCACTTTCAACAACCCCCTAAATGCAAAATAGGCAACCAAATATTCATTCAGTCACACGTTTTGTCAAATGGTACTCACGCTCATAACGCCACGAGCTGCGATAATATTCCGTGAAAGTGAAGAAAAACCGTTGGCATACGCTTGATTTGTGAACGTGCGAAAAGCCTCGAGCGCCATTGAGCCGAATTGAGCGTATTGTCGGCTAATTCCAAAATCAATTACGCACGCGAACAACGCGCAGCGAAAAGAGCACGGATAACGAAATTGCGAAAATGGCCGTTATTCTCTGAAGAGATTCGGCAACGCATTCGTTTCGTTGCTCTTTTGTTTGTTTTGTTTGCGTTGCTAGACGCGATTATTGCCCGAACTCGATTAACACGAGAAATACGTCTTCGACAATATCTGCGCCGACGTACGTCGCAGCAGTTCGTGAGCAGCCAAACAAAAGCCGGAAGGAGGCGAAACAAGCGCATGAAACAATCGAGAGCGTGTAGCACTCTTCGTGTTTCTTCATCACATGCAGAGCAAAACGAACGATGGCAAACAAACGTCCCCGTTGGGGAGAGAATGAGGTTAGAGTACGGGGTGTGTCCGGTTGGTGGCCGTTCATCGTGCAAGCGAAGTGCACGCGCAGCCGTTTCGGCATACGCCGAGCGAACGAAAATAGACGCGACGAAGGAATGCTGTTGATCTCAACTCTCCAAGCGAGTGCATTTGCATAAAATAACCTCGATTGCGATCGCCAACAAGAAGCACAGCTCTAGTAAACCGAGTGATAGCGAATGACGCAGATTGTGGATGTGTTTGTTTTGTTCGACGTTCTGCATTCCCGTCAACAGTGTGAAGTTAGTATCGAAACAAATTTTGGATTTAAATTTGAATTGAGCTCGCCAGTGCTAGTTTAGGAAATAAAGATATCTTAACCTCTAGGCAACTTAACTAACTTTTAAATGAACTACACCAGCATGAAAAAACAAGAACGCAGTCAGTCGCCATCTTCACTGATCTGATTGTGAATCAAACAAACGGAAATAACCTGCAAAAATTTAAAATGGTTCGAAGGAGAGTACAGAAATTGAACGATAAGCTAAAGTGTAGCTAACATATTTTCGAAAAATACAAGGTTAACTGATCCGGATCTACTCGAAACTACAGGGAGCTTTCAAGAGAGTTGAAAGATGTACAGCTAATTGAGATTGTTCTAAAGTATTTCATTGCATTTGTTGTCAAGTATGATCTCGTTAGAAAAAGTGTAGCTAACATATTTCTTAAAGAAACACAATTAACTGATCCAGATCTACTCGGAGCTACACGGAGTTTCCCAGTTCTGAATTCAAACACTATTTGCTACAATTATCCCATAAGAGTGTTATTAACGCTTTCGTGTTGAGGGTATGTTTTGCGACCACAGCGCGTTCATAAACCAAACAAACAAACAATCAACTGTTTCAAGCAGGAAACGTAGTATGTTTCTCGCACGTGCGATGGCAACCAACCATTCCAACATTTAATTATCGGTTTGCGCCGGTTCACGTGTTTTACGATCATCATACAATCATTGCGCACTGAAAGTCGCGTCGTGCGGTGTGCGACTACTTCTCCAAGTCCTACAAAGTTGGCTGCACTCGAAACGAATGTCCTGCGAGTGGTTTACAAATATCCGTATGCTCGATGGGAAGAAGAGGAAGATTGAAGAAAGAATACCTTAGGTCAGAGATTTCCAACTGGAGGTATGCCTGAAGGGTCTGCAAGTGATAAAAAGTAAATAACAGGTTTTTGTAGCACTGAGCACAAGATATAAAAATTTAAAAAACAGTATGACTTCATTTGAATACTAATACTAGCACACTCTAGCGCCAGCACTGGAACTAGATGGGCGACTAGTTTAGGTTTATGCCGTTAGAATGCGTCGTATTGCACAGCCAGCTCGCATTTCAGAGATGTCAGTCGGGCATTGTTAGTTCATTGCTATTGCTACTAATTTGTATGTAATATTTTAGTTTTATTAATTTTTTCACACATATTTGCCCTTTTCAGGTAACTTTAGGTTTAGGAAAAAATGGGAGTCCCCGTTATTTCGTTACCTTGATGTAGGGCTCTTTGGAAAAAAAGTTTGGTTAATAAAGACAGAAGGTATCGTCATGGTGGGAAATTTAAAAGCACACTACCCACAGTACATTTCACTGTCATTTAACAGCTAACACTTTCCCATCGGGGTGTGTGTTCGTTCTTATACTGCTATTTCGACAAATAATTATGTTTTTGATGCGTATTACATAGGAACTAGTTTAGGTAAAACAGCATAAGTATTCTGATTTGTTATTATTTAAAAAACTACTTCCAAAACGAACAAAATTTCGTCTTTCAAAGTTCCCAGTATAGTATGCTGGCTGTCGATATGTTTATGGTTTAAGGAAAATACAGCATCTTCGACAGCGTATTAGCAGCGTATTATGTCGTCACGGGTTTATCGCGTTTGGCGAGAGTTTTTCGTTTTTCGTTCGATGCAGCCTGCGTTTAGCGGAATTCGCCGAGAGAGGTGAGGAGGAGGGGGAGGATGGCGGCGGTGGCGGTTGTAACTCCCAGTGAGTAAACTCAATAAATCTCAATTGCGCGCGACCGCGATGAATGCAACCGAAAGGGGTTTACCTCGTTATTTGTTTCAATAACTACGTGCCCCGCCACGCCGCGTCAACCCAACCGAAAACAGTAGCTGATACTGAATCAATGTTGGTTGCATACATCCACATCCACACACTGCCACTCATCAAACACCAGAGCTGTTGGTGAGGTTCATCGTTCCGAATACAGTCGTTAATGTGCCGCGGGGGCCGAAATTCCGCTGATATTCTTCGCACAATACGCGCAAATTGTTTGTTTTCGATTCAAGCGACCGCATCGGCATGACCTTATCAGTGAGAACCTTTTGCGTTTCACTGTTGTGCCGCATTTATACATTTCATACTTTTCTAGCAAAAGATTAGCCAGGGTGAGATTGAAATGAACGTATAGAATTGTAAGCAAATATTTCTGTAAAATATACTGAGCAAAATAGAAATCAAAGTATTAATATTATCTTTTCAGCAGAATAAGCACCATATTTTCCTAGTCAGAAATTGAATAATTATCTGTTGTAGAACAAGCTCGAAATCTTTAGAACATATTGAATATTTTCACTTAAATGTATTATGATAAAAAAAAGCAAAACAAACAATTCAATTACAATTTTAAAAATTCAAATTGATAAAAAGTATGTTTTTATATTACTTAATATCATAATGGCATATTGTACATTTAAATACTTAGGATCTCTAGACTATATTTTTCATCAAACATTCACAAAAATGTCTCTCAACACATTACTCGAAAATTTTATATAGTAATTACGACAATAACGAGCCCCACAACTAACAACACATTTGAATCCAAATATTTATTCCACTACTTGATCAATGTAAGGAATTGTGAGAAGAATTACAAATTGATTTTGGGCGTACCTGACTCTGCTAAAGTGCTAGCCAGAGTGCTGCCTTAGTACGTCGGATGAAGGATGTGAT
This sequence comes from Dorylogaster longipes, assembly GCA_027580035.1. NCBI lineage: Eukaryota > Metazoa > Arthropoda > Insecta > Coleoptera > Staphylinidae > Dorylogaster > Dorylogaster longipes. The sequence goes on along the minus strand of JAODFX010045435.1, from coordinate 4,513 downwards.
AGAAAAGCAGAGTGATCACCAAAGTGGCGACATTACTAAATCCAACCTGACGGCTATCGAATAAATATTCAATGCTTTTCGCTACTCTAGTGAGTTTCAATTCCAGCATGCAGAATTCACGCATCAACGGAAACCAACCGATCATGACGTAATCCTCTTGATATTTGACATTTACAAGAGATGGCCATCATAGATGTTTAATTTTTAACTCACTTTATAAAACATTAGACATTTTTCGCCATCACTATTTAAGCACTTCACTATGTAATAAATTTGTGATGTAATCGAATTTGAACTTCTACACTCGAAACTCTTAGTGATTAGAAAAGCAAAAAAGTTACTCCTAGGTTGAATAGCAGACAGTATAATAGTTATAGCACCTATCTATTGTTATAACTTATGACTATTTGGCTTGTAACAATAGATTATGTTCGTTCCAGGCGAAACTGAGTGAATTAAAGCTTGTGGGATTTAAGACTGAAATTCCCAAATGGTCATATTATTAACAAATGTACTTTGCATTCGTGAAGATATATTAAACAATGATGAACTAATGATGGATGCACTAATAATAAACTACAGCCCCACTTCGAAATAATTTCTAAATGATTATTATTAAACTTGTCCTACTAATTGATTTTAATACAAAATTTTGTCATTGTTAGATGTTTTAAAACAATTATACCATCAATCCGATTGTTGTAATGTTATAAAAGTTGTGTCAAAGTGAAAATGAAATAACCGGAAATCCGCTCGCTTAAGCGGCAAATATGAGAAATAAGCTAACAAATCGCATTTGAACACGGAATTGAACAAGTTGGAAACTGCATTTAAATGCGGTTAAAATGTAATAAGCTGCAAAGTTCCAGCACATTCACCTAGTCTACGTGAAAGCGCGTTATCGATTTGATATGGCTGCTAGATTTGCGTAGATTTCATTTAAATAACACTAATAGTGAAACCTCCGACTTCCTCGACACTCGTGCACTTAATTTCGTCGGTAATCGCTTCATTTCGAGCATCACGGCGAGCTTTTGTCAAATCGCACGCGAGCTTACGCGATAGCTACACTCGCGAATGGGGCTTGAAGAGGTCGAAGACAAAACCGCAACTAAACGCAAGAAATTAGGTCTTCGACCCAAACCAGAGCATTCGCGAGAGTGCCAAAAGCCCCATCGCCACAGCCACTACAAGCAAAATTAAATTCGCTGCTCTCCACTACTACACACCACTACCATTAGTTAGCAGCTCCTCCTAACTTTACTCTCGATGTGCTGCGTGTATGTGCACACAATGCGTGCACCACTTCTAAGCACTACATATAGATAATTGAATTAAGCACAAAGTCGGTAAGTTCCGGAATATTCAAATGCACACTCTGCAATCTCGTCTTGAATATCTTGCTTGTTCTGAATCGATATATGTATACATGTGTATTATATGAAATTATGTGTGGCTGTTGAAATGATTTAATATTACAAATGATTTCTCCCCAAAGAGAATCATACTCTACTTAAGGTCTTAAGTAAAGCTGTTGCCATACATATTCCAGTAAACATAAATAAACGTTAGACGTACAAAAATTTTCGCCGGGATTTTTCGTGTAAAATTTGGCTTTAAATTATATTTTTTTATTGATTTTCTCATTAGAATAACTGGATTTTGGAAGGAATTAGATTTTTGACAACTTCGAGAAAACTTGACATTTGTAAGAAGAAATATTTGACATAGTAGATACATTTATGGAGAGAAAAAAAAAAAAGATTTAAACTAGGCTGTCAGGTTGTTTTGTGTTTAAAGGTTTTTTTTATTGGTAGTCCTGCTATTATGACAATTTATAATTACAATACTCTATAATACTTTATTTCAATTAAATTTGCTTCTTGATATTAAAAATGTATTTGTGTTATGTGTAGTAAAAAGCAGCAAAAATCACGTGAGCCGATATATATAAATAATGTTCATGTTTATGAGGTTTTTTTATTAATGTTATTTGAAGGAAAATACTTTGAACTTTAAAATATTTTACACATTAAATAGTGCAACATTTGAATATAAAATAGTATACATTTCAATGATACGTGATAAATTTTAATGCATCCATGGGTGGATGTGGTGCTGTTGCAGGGCGGCGAGGTCCTCCAGGAAAATATTTCGGCGAACGTGAGCGACGACACCGTCGTCCTGGAATTCCAACGCTCGGACGGCACGCTCGTGACACAGTTCATCGATTTTCGCAACGTGAGTACCAAACGGCGTGCAAAAAGGTGCAAAAAAAGGCCGCCGCCGACGTGTCCTTAGTTGGCTTTCGATCACTCCTGGCTGGTGGCTTCCACGCACCAGCGGCGGCGGCGGCGGCGGCGGCGGTCGCCAATATCAATTCGCAACTTGTTACATAAATTTCGCCAGCGCGCTCGCAATCCGCCTTAATTAAATTCGTCGCGCCGCGTGAGCGCACGACCAATCGCCCGGATGCCTTTAATCTGCATAAATATCTATGTACAAACAATCGCTCTCACATGCGGGCTTGCGCACCTCTCGGCGTGCAAACAACACGTCGCGAACGAAACGAAATGAAACAGCGAAGCGCCGCCGACCGCCGCTAATTAATTTAACCCGTGGAATAATTTCCCAGCCGGATTTAAAGTATGAATTGCGACCGCTGGCGAGGCGAGAGCGTCTAATTTATGTGCTCGTGAATATAATAGGGATTTCCGACCTTGCTCTCCGTCGTCCGGTTTCCGGTCCCCTACGTGTTTTACACTTTTCCGCCCCAATGGCGTCGATTGCGACGACCAACAAGCAATTAACAACCCGACCAATCCGCGCATTACTCTTCGCGTTGATGCCGATTTATACGCCTCGCACTTTTTTTTTGTGCGCTTTCGTATGTTTCGCTGACATTTTACGAGGACGTGACGAGACATGACGCAGCTGGTTGCTCATCTCGCCGCAACGGTGATTTATCGCATATTGCATGCGCAATTTCGCGTATTAAGCTGTAAAATCACGAAACCACGCGAAGTTTACGCTTGGAAAAATGGCTCCTAGTGCCATCGGCCTCCTCGCATTCGGAAAGTGTAAATTCATTCCAACTTGGCATTGTAAACACCGCGCCTTTGTGCGCGAAAGTTGGCGCCGCTGAGTTTAATTCGTCATTGAGGACAACTTCGCCAGCGTATTATCACGCCATCTTCCGCCGACAGCAGGCGTCATTATCATTCGTGGCATGTCGAAGCGGCGGAATTTCAACGCCGAGCGCATCGCGTTTATTCGTACAGCTTGCTCATTGTTTGCCTCGCCATCACCGAGAAATTATCGTCCAGTCGCGTCGACGACTATCCATGCATTATTAGTTTACGTCGCGTCACTTTCCAGGCGTCGGAGTAGAATGGTGTGGAGTCAGGGCTGGATTGCTGGAAATTCGATAAGATTGGCTCTATTGATGTCCAAAGAATGGATGAGAAGAAAGACGATGAGACTTTTACAGACATTTCATTGCTACTAACGTGGATATCGAGTTGTTTGCCTACTATTATTATTTTTGGTTTTTATTCTTTGCTCGTCGGCTACATTTTCTTATTTTTGTCGGGTTTATTACGTAACGAGTGTAAATGGCATTTCACGCGTACGTAATTGCTTTCCAACATGAGTTGTGCACTATACTTTATCTACGATCACCACAGATGATATATTACTACAAACAAACAATGAGAACGAGGAGAGCAAAGATATCGTCAATCACACATTAAACACAATATAACGTTGCAAATTTGATTTAGTACTTATTAATGGTTAGGTGAGTTAAAACAACGGGATTCGGGTGATTTCTACATGGACGACATTAGCAATCGAGCAGTTTCGACGTAATACACAACGGCAGTTCGAACCGTATGCAAATAAGCACTTACGGATGTTATACATTGTGCGTAATATAGCGTTTTACATAGTGATCGTAGATAAAGGTCTAAAAATGGTATATTTTGCTCTACTCTGTTAATTTGCATACTTGTTTTGTTGATTTATGTTCGAATTCTCACTGTTTCTCATTTCTCATTCTTCCTTATTGATCCTTTCTTCTTCTTTTTATCTTTCGTTTACTTTTCTTACCTGCTTTTCTTCTACTTATCTCACTATTTTTTATAATGTTGAGCATTTACAAATTTATGTACTCTTTATTTTCTTTCGTTTTTTTGTTCTTCTTGATCGTCTTCAAAATATGTACCTTTTTTGTATTATCTATCTGGTGACTTTTTTTCTTGTTCTCTTCTCGTGTATTTCCTTATTGTACACGTATTGTATCGTCTCTGTACGTTTGCTCTTTTCCAGTTGCTTCTATTCGTGTTTCTTATTATTTTGCATGCTATCTATCTCTTATTTCTTTCTATTCCAATTACTTGTTATCCTAGAGTTATCCTTTTCTTCTTAGCTTTTCTTCCTCCGTTTTGTATCGGCTCGTCGTTCATGTTAGTTTTCCGTATTTCGTATAATTATTTCTGTCAATCGTACCTCT
>JAODFX010045434.1:0-18910 GCA_027580035.1 Dorylogaster longipes | reverse complement strand
TTATTTAATACCAAGACAAACTTTTTATCAAATAAACTTGATAATCTTGATTAAAAGTTGCAGAACTTTTAGTTTGCCTAGAAAGTTGGTGCTTTTGAACAACTTTAAAGTGTCTTGCTTGCAGATTTGTCCGATTATGAAGGGGCGCATGATGCAGACGGGCACATTGATGGTCGGTTATCAGCCGGACGACCGCCGTCCGAACTTCTTCCGCAACATCATCTCGTCGGCGGCCGTCGCCGAGAAGGACGTCGACTTCCTGCTCGCCGAGCTCGACCGCCTCGGCCACGACCTCTAAGCGACCTCGGAGCGCTGCCCGCGCCGCGCCGTGTACATTTCGCGTACTTGTACAAACCTACCGTTGTTGCTGCAATTCTAACCTAGTTAAGCCGCTAAACTTGTTGTTCGCCTAGCCGTTTTCGCTCGATTTCAACATTTTCACGATGCGTTACCGATTCAATCACCAGATTCGCACTCTCCCCCTTTTTCTCTCTCTCTACCTATCTCGCTCGCTCTATGATTGTCGTATCGCATTCCTAACCTACAAACGGCGCATGCGAGAAAGTTGCGGACAGTTGTGTCTGCACCCGCTCTGTGTGCGAGACGGATATTTGTGTCGCGGACACTTGTGAGAGGAAGCAATTGTCGCGTCGCGTTCGTGTGTTTTGCTGCGCAAAGCGTGTTATGTTGATTGAGCGCAATGCAAATGGCTGCATTTAAATAGGTGTATAAAACAAGAACCGGTTGCGGGCGTGTTGCGCAGCGGTCGTAATGCAAATGAACACGAGGCAAGAGAGGCAAGATACCAGACGGATATCATCACAACCAATATTATCACATAGGCAAACATATCAGAGTGCACGCAGAGTGCAACGTGTGGTCATTGCATTTGTTTGTTTGACGCGTTGTTGAAACAATTGCAGCGCGACGCGATGTTATGAGCTGTAAGCGTTTGAATACGTTACTACCACTACGAACTAACCAACAATCTATACTACTCTCTATGCAATGGATGTAAAAACATGTGTGTGTGTGTGTTCGTTACTCACCCCGTACGTAGCGTATAAGTTTCGAACCGGAAGAGTATCGCACTACTTCGAAACGAGAAATGTGTAGCTGACGCAATAAATTTGTTGTATAGAAGAAAACTCATACGCATATAAAGCGCATGTATATCTATATCTATCGATTTATCTAGAGCAGCTTCATTGCGAACGCGATCTTATTGTTACGTTGCGATATATAGTTTATGTGTACGCCTACAAAGCGAGATGTAATCTATTCAAAGTTTATCCGACGAGAAGGACGTAGATAGAGAGTATATTGTAAAAAAATGCGGAGTATAGGGCAAATGGTCTATTTAGAAAGAAGTATTTTTCACTAACTGCCACGCCACGAGCAGTAAACACTCACAAGCCAAACAGATAGTATTTTATTAGTCTCGATTTACACACTACACTACACTACACTAATCGAATACGCTTTCTTCCGTTCGAGTTCTAGCATTGCGTTCGACCATGGTCATTCGGGCATCTCGCATGTCCTAGAAGTATGAGAACAACAAAACCACGTCTTCCATGTCGACGACAGGGCGCAGCCGACTGTTGTCGCATTGCGTTTGTTGTTGATAACGTAGAGTGTAAGTGAAATTGTAGTCAATAGCGTTGATCGTAACGACGACGAGTGCGCAGCCAGTGTAAATGCGTATCGCTCTAGCAGCCGGCTTAATTAACGATGTATCAATTAGACGTTAAGCGTTCTGACTGACTTAAGGTCCTATATCATCGAAGTGTAAACTAACCCTGGAATTATGTGTAAAAAGAAATAAAGAGTCAACCTGTGAGGAGTCGGCATTTTGTGCAACGCACATCCTTTCGTTTCGACGCGTTCGGATTTGAATGCGACCTTGACGTTGCGTTATATCGAGGTTCAGTTGTTGGTATGCGTTAGTTTCAGCTGTTGCTTGCTGCCGTTTGGTGGTCGCCAACGCATAGTTAGCAATGATGAAGTCGTTCGTTGAATATCCGCGTGCATCTCACTTTCCCATCGAGAATCTACCGTTTGGAGTGTTTTCAACTGCAAGTGATGTAAGTGAATGCCAATCTAGCAATGCGTATCGTGTTTTTCATCGCATTGTTTTCCTCGCAAACAGTTTTTGTTTTTCGGCGCATTGCAGCGACATCTAGCCACCATTTGACCAAACGTGTGAAAGTGTGAAAGTTGCAAAAAGTAGAGAACTGTGCAAGCTTTAGGGGGTAGTACATTGGTTGGGGCAACAGAGGTCGTTATATTATGAAAAAAATTACATTATATTATATAAATTTGATTCATTCAAAGCCAAATGGCCTTAATAGTACTTAAAAGTTAAAACTAAAAAATCTTGAGCATAAAATATGTTTGCTACTAAAATATCTAGCGTGGAAAACATTTCAATGAATCGCTAGCAAATGTTTCAAACAGCACCATCTGTACGTAAATTTCTGTTCTCTTTGCAGGAAACGCACCGTATTGGGGTAGCAATCGGAAAGCAGATCTTGGACTTGAAAGAAGTCGCGCACTTGTTTCAAGGACCATTGCTGAAAGGCAACCAGCATGTCTTCCATGAGGTAAGCCAAAGTTTCTGGGCTCTATTGCCAGCATTGTAATGGTGGTTTTCGATGCTCGTAGACGACTCTCAACAGCTTCATGGGGTTACCTCATGAAGCGTGGCGTGAGGCACGCGCAACCCTTCAGAAGCTGCTTTCAGCTGACTGCCGCATCCTGCAGGACGACGGCGTGCTGCTGGCGAGGGCGCTCGTGCCGCAGAAGGATGCCACGATGCACCTTCCGGCCCACATCGGCGACTACACCGACTTCTACTCGTCGATCCACCACGCCACAAACGTCGGCATCATGTTTCGTAGCAAAGAGGCCGCTCTCATGCCCAATTGGTACGGTATATAACCTCACCTAATATTACTTTCTGTTGGGGGTCAAATTAGGTGATCATTATGTTAAGATCATTATTAGTCAGACTATTTTAGGGTCTTCTTGAGGGTTTTATTGAGAATTACGTTGAATGAAAACGTTTGGGATCATTTTGCGAGACGATGTTTATGTACATATCTACGTTGAATAAGTTGGTTATCAAATTTGTTGCTTGTTGATCATTGCTTGATCTGTAAGGATCAAATTTGGACTATGTGAAGGGTCATTTTTGGGGGAACAACATGTTAATCATGTTTGGAGTCACATTGGGAGGTCACATTAAGAAACCCTATATTTGGGAAGACAACATTTGAGGGTCTTATCTAATCCAACCCAATGTGGTATTATGTAGGCGACACTTACCCGTGGGCTATCATGGACGCTCTTCGTCGGTGGTCATCTCGGGGACACCGATCCGCCGTCCCAATGGACAAACGCTTCCAGCAGATGGTGGTGATGAGCCGTCCTTTGGGCCTAGTCGCGCGATGGACTTCGAACTCGAGATGGCGTTCTTCGTCGGCGGGCCGACGAACGCACTCGGCACCCCGATCGACTGTCAAACCGCGCACGAACGCATCTTCGGCTTCGTGTTGATGAACGACTGGAGTGGTAAGCACACGAACAACCTCAAGGCGAAATTTAGTCCCAGTAGGAACATACATTTGAAATAGTTTAAGGGATCCCTACAAAAATGTGGGATTTTATGACAATACAAGTGTCGGAAATCAGAGAAGTCCCCAATAATGTTGAGGTCCTAAGTTATTTGAATTTGAAGGTGGGCCACAAATGCCCTAAACTTTTTTTTTCTATTCATTCGAATGGAAGCGAAAGAAATTTCCAAACATGAAGGGATTTTAAGTTATTTGAATTGCAGTTATGGGGGCAACTTTACCATTTATATTCATTTATGAGAACACCAGTTTTTGGAGACCGACAGGAATCTCCAAAAATGTAGGAGCTGCAGATTACTTAAGATGCGTTGAGGTATAGAAGCAACTTTGCTATTTTCTATTCATTTTTGGAGACGGAAAAAGGTCTCCAAAAATGTAGAGACTTCAAGGTATTCGAGATATTTTGGAGAGAAAGGATCTCCAAAAACTTAGCAGGCCTATTTGTGATTTACTTGCAACTTATCAGCGTCGTGGGCAAATGTTGTAGCACGCGACATCCAAAAGTACGAGTACGTGCCGTTGGGGCCATTCACGGCGAAGAACCTCGGCACAAGCATTTCACCCTGGGTGGTGACGACCCTCGCTCTGCGCCCCTTCCTCGTCGCCAACAGCGCTCAAACACCGCCGCCACCCGCCTACTTGCGCCACGACGACCCCTTCAACTTCGACATTCGCCTCGAGGTGGCGCTCGCGTCGACTGCGACGGGTAGCAGCACTACAGTGTGCAAATCCAACTACCGCCATCTCTACTGGACGGCGAAGCAGCAGCTCGCGCACCACGCCATCACCGGCTGCCCGATTCGACCTGGTGATCTCCTCGCCAGCGGCACGATCAGCGGACCGGAGCCGGACGCCCGCGGCTGCCTCCTCGAGCTCACGTGGCGCGGCGAGCGCCCTCTACACCTCGCCGACGGCACGCGACGCACGTTCCTCCGCGACGGCGACGAGGTCATCATGCGCGCCTGGTGCCAGCACGACGAAGACGACGGATTCATTATTGGCTTTGGCGACTGCGTCGGCACTCTGCTACCTGCACTTAACCTCTCCTAATCGCAGATTTTGTTGACATCGCTCGGTTCGCAAATAAACCACATGTAAAATGATGCATAGTTGACATCTTGAACAACCTTAAAGAAACAAATGCTTGTTTACGAAAACAAAAGAGGCAAATCAAGATGGCCGACCGTATGTGGAGAGAAGCAATGGACGAGGCGCAGTTAGTCAATAGGCGTGTTGCATTATTAAGCTGCAGAGCATTGTCTCGGCCAGCATGTGAGCATAATGTAAAAACAAGCTATCGATCGCTGTGGGCGACCGCAAGCGACGATTTCTCGCAGTCACGCACCGACCGCAGCGAAGGCGTCGTCGGCGAACAAGTCGTGAGCGGCGAACGCCTCCTGGGGCATGGCGTTGAGCGGCCAGCTAGCGGCGACAACTCCTCCAGCGGCATCCGATGTCGTCGCACAGTGGAGCGTGCCGCTGTGCGACGGGCTGCATAACGTCGAGTTCGAGCATGGTGCAACCAGCGGCAAGCGAGTACTACGCGTCGACGGCAAGGTTCCCATACACACACACCCTTTGCATAAAATTTAGCCGGATAGCCGGATAATTCGGATGCTTATATTTTATCTGGATGGTGACGGAGACGGAGATTTTCATTTCTAACTATCCGTTTCTATCCGTAAGTGTCCGGATGAAAATAAGTATTGGTCTTAAATGTTATCCGGATCAAATAAAAGGATTATCCGGATATCCGGATAATCCGGATACCGTATGTCTATCCGGATAAAATGTGTATTCGGTTTAAATGTTATCCGGATAAAATAAAATGAAAATCCGGATATCCGGATAATCCTGATACCATCCATCTATCCGGATATCCGGATAGTCCGGATACATATTTTATCCGGATACTGATATTTGTATAAATTCGCAGTGGAGGCGGACATCTGGATAAAAATGTGTATCCAGTTTAAATGTTATCCGGATAAAATAGAATGAAAATCCGGATATCCGGATAATCTGGACAAAATGTCCAGCCGTAATTCAAATCTGGCGCGTCACGTTTGCGGATCCAAGATGGACGCGCTTTGCAGGAGCTGGTGCGACGTGAGTGGATGTTCAAGCTCGTCGGCGACGAGAAGTTCACGCTGGGCGCGGCGCGCACACGCTGTGAGGTGCGCGTCGACGCGCAGCCGCACTTCGCCTTCAGCTACGCGCTCCACGTCGACGGCCAGCCGCTGGAGAAGTTCCTCGAGGCGCAGCGCCGCTGTCTGCGCTCGTGGACGGTGCGCGTCGCCACTGGCACGCGCTTTCGCGTCGTCTTCGGTACGTTATTCATGCAGGATCAGTCTTTTAGGCAACGCGCCGCGCACACGCTGAGGAAGGCGTTCGTTTGCAGAGAAGCAGACGCTCAACGTGTGGGTGGACGGGCAACAGATCGACGCCGAGAGCGTCTTCGTGGCGGACGGCACCGAGATGCGCTTTGCGCTCGCGGATGCGCCGGCGACGATCCGAGCGGTCGCCGACGCTCGTCTTGGCATCGTGCACCACCTCTACGTGAATGGCGAACGCGTCGACGAGGATAGCGAGCTGCCCGACTGGAAGAAGTAGATTGTTTGTCGCACCTACGCACGTACACCTTATTTTAAATAAATGATTGCAACCGTTGAACATAAAACAAAACCTGTTTACATTTCATTCCATATCGGAGCGACATCTAGGAATGAATACTTAATATAATGCTCTTGCCATTTGTGCATTTTAAGTTTCTTAATATCATTCGTTCGTTATTTGACTCGAAAAGTAAGTCTAAATATTAATTAGGACTGATCTCAATATATTTAAAAAAAATCAATTACAATGCATGCACCATCTCTTGGCAAGTTTAGACAACTTTTGAACTGTCAAACGCACTTGGAAGCAGGAGAACGGGAAAAACCTTGACCTGTCGTGTTGTAATAATCAATTTGTTTGTGTTCTCTGTGCTGCATTGTGCTTCGCTCGCAACGACAAAATGATAATTACTTAGCGAGTCATTGCTGATCATTCGCTCATCGTTGGTGCAAGAATGGCCGTGCATCAGTTGTACGCTGGCGACATTCTTCATTTAAACGTCGGGGGAAAGAAGTAAGTAGTGGAAAACACAAACAAAGATAACTTGTTGAAACTCACCATTGCGTTGCGATTGCAGCTTCTCCACGTCGAGACAAACGCTGACATGGATCCCGGACACATTCTTCACATCGCTGCTCAGCGGACGCATTTCCAGCCTGCGAGACGAGAAGGGCGCGATCTTTATCGATCGCGACCCCAAGATCTTCTCGCGCATTCTGAACTATCTTCGCACACGCGAAATCTCTTTCAAGAGCATTGACTTGCGAACACTGAAGCATGAAGCGGAGTATTATGGCATTGCACCATTGGTGAAGAGGCTAAACCTTTGCGAGGAAATGACACATTCAGGTTGTGGAGATGTTTTATTCTGTGGTTCGCTTCCACCCCCAGGTAAGGTGGGCATCTAGGAATGTATGCATGCATTACAAAAGTTGGATGGTTGCAGTAATCCCAGTCAATGAGTTGGCAACAACGACTACAACAACTACAATCAGTGCCACTGTGACTGAGACGACAGCAGTGCACAAACCGAGTAGAGTGCTGAATGAACCACAAGCATTGAGTGAGGCTGCGAGTGAAAACGCTGCGGCCGGAATGGGGCCAAGTGGTGGAGCGCAGTGTCCGCCTATCGCGGCGCCGCTGGTTACGCCTCAGGTGCTCAACGGCAACTTCCTGCAGACGCGGCCGCCAGGCCATACGCGCAACCCCTCGCTAGAGCTGCGCGGCATGTCGGCGAGCTGCAGCCGCAGCTCGCAAGATCTGCGGGGGCTGGCGACGCGTGGTGGCCCGCCCGGCGCCGGCCACTCGCGCACCGCCTCGCTCGACCTGCGCCACACGCGCAACTCCTCCGCCGACCTCAACAAGCTTGTGCGCAACGACCTGGGGCTCATCTTCAGCGCGACAAGTACGGCCGCCATCTTGCGCAAGGCTGTCGTCATGGTTACGCCCCCAACAACGCGTCGCATTTTGTTTTCCAGACTCGGGGTGGGCGGATCCGCTGCGCGTGCAGATCATCAAGGCGCACCACAATTGGTTCGTCGTCGCATACGCGCACTTCTTCGTCTGCTATCGGCTGAAGGACTCGAGCGGATGGCAGCTCGTCTTCACCAGCCCGCACATCGAGCACTGCATCGAGCGCATCGCCATCAACGCGAAGATGGGAAGCGGGGGCGCCGGCGAGGCGACGAAGATGCTCGCAATCGCCTACGGCAGTCAAGTGCGCCTCTGGGGCATCTCCGAAGATGGCGTCAAGACGAACATTGGTGCGTTGTCCTAGCAACCGTAACAAACAAACGAAGTAACATGGTGGCCACTTGTGCATTTCGGTTAAGGTACCTTCAACCTGCAAGTGCGCGTCGAGTATTTGTTCTTCATCGGCAGCCAGTTGGTAGCGCTCTCATCGTCGGGTAAGTTGGGCGTGTGGCATGCGATGACGCAGCACTGGCAGACGCAGGACGTCGTCTCCATCGCGTCGTTCGATACCGCTGGCTCGTTCCTGCTGCTTGGTTGCAACAATGGCTGCATCTACTACATCGGTATGCGTGAATGACTTTCCGCAATCGTCGATCAACACATTTTTTTCCCTTGGCTTGGCGTAGATATGCAGAAATTTCCGCTGCGCATGAAGGACAATGATCTGCTCGTCACCGAGCTGTACAAGGACCCCAATGGCGATCCGGTGACTGCAATTTCAGTCTACCTCACGCCGAAGACAAGTGAGTACATAGCAGTGCACCAGCTGCTATCACCATCACCACCACCATCTTCTTGGATGTTGTCTCACACGCAATGCAATCGTCATCGTACGCGCCGCGTTGCGAGTGCTCTCTTCTTGGTGTATTTCCTCTCTTACTGCTCATCGACAATCACCACATCATTCAAATACTTCTGTATACTTCGCACGCGTGCAACGGAAGTGGATGGCCGCTCGCGGCTGTCAACTTGCCGTGACACTCCGACACTACTTATCCTCGTTCTCCTCATCGATACAAACGTACGCCTTGTGTTTCATGCCAGCTTCGGAGAGGGGCCGCGAAGGTATGACTGTTTACGAACCCATCACGCACACACAATTCGCTTGCGCAAGCGCTTTTCGTACTGTTGCGGCATGCGGACGACGGATTTCTTGCTTCCACCCTCCTACCCCTCTACCACTCATGTATACGTACGATGATACTTGATAATCGAGAATCGATTTCCTCCACGCCCACCTGGTTTCGACTCGATCATGCACGCACAAACACATCCTGTGTGGGCAGGGAGAAAATTGAAGGATACATGTGCTGATATGCCAACACAAGGACGATGTTTCCTTCTACAGACACTGTGCATCGTAGCAGAATCTAGTTATATGGTCTGGATTTGTTTACTTTATTGTTATGCACAAAACTGTTGTTTAAGAATGCTTGTCATTGTCGATTCACACATTTTCAAGTATTGGACAAGGTTGGAAAACAACTAAAGCTGGCAATTTTATCCACATTATCCGGATACTAATTTCTATCCGTCCATTTTCCTTATCCCTATGTTTATTGAATGTTGCATAATTTAATTATATTTCTGTTCGAAGTAGTGAATCAATTTTGTTGAACCTTGTAATTTTGTCTTTAAAGAACCTTTTGGTATATTCGTTTCCCGTCTAAATGCCATCTGAAATAAGTATCCGGATGCCTGGATTGCAATGAATCGACTTTATTATTTACTAGTCTCTTGCCTCCACTGTTGTCATGCGCTGTCTTTCTTTCCTTCTCTCTTTTGCATCACATTGTCGCTCTGAGTATGTGAATCGTGTGCGTATGTGTGTGTGCGGTGAGGTCTTATCGTTGGAATGATACGTGTGCGTGTGTGTGCTTTGTTGCGTCGTAGACTTGTGCGGCAATTGGATTGAGATCGCCTACGGCACCAAGTCGGGGTCGGTGCGCGTCATCGTCCAGCATCCGGAGACGGTCGGCCATGGCCCGCAGCTCTTCCAGACATTCACAGTCCACCAGAGTCCGGTGACAAAGGTGAGAAAGAGAGAGAGAGGTGTAAGAGACGTGGATACGATATGATTTGGGGTTGGTGCAGGTGACACTGTCGGAGAAGTACCTCGTCTCCGTGTGCTGCGAGTACAACCACGTGCGCAGCTGGCGGGTGACGCGCTTCCGCGGCATGATCTCGACGCAGCCGGGGTCGACGCCGGAGGCATCCTTCAAGATCGTCGCGCTCGAGTCGGTCGAGCCTTGCGTGAGCTACGCGACGGCGAACGACTGCGGCCCGTTCGGCGAGCAGGACGACGAGCAGGTGTTCGTGCAGAAGGTCGTGCCCGACAACGATCAGCTGTACGTGCGGCTGGCGAGCAACGGGAAGCGCGTGTGCGCGATCCGCGCGGTCGACGGCAGCACAGTGAGCGCGTTCTTCGTGCACGAGTGCGAGGGCTCCAGCCGGATGGGCTCGCGACCGCGCCGCTTCATCTTCACGGGCCACGCGAACGGCTCGATCCAGATGTGGGACCTCACAACGGCACTAGATCCCTCGTACCGCACCGACGTCGACGCCACCAGCGGCGGCCCCACGCCCGAGGAGCTGCTGCGCCTGCTCGACCAGTGCGACCTCAGCAACAGCCTCTGCTCGACGCCGTGCATGTCGCCATCGCCGTCGCTCGCCGCGGCCGCGCGCCTCAAGGCCAGCAACGTCGCCTTCCTCAACCAGCTCGCCGCCGCCGCGCCGGACGCCAGCGACAAGTCCTCCTCGTCGACAGCGTCCTCCTCCACGTCATCCTCCGCAGCGGCAGCAGGCGCAAACTGATTCTTGCCACGTGTCTATAGCTTTTATTACAGTTAGGGTTGCCACGTTGCAACGTAGACGAAGAGCTGCCGTCGCGCAGCATTGGATTAAACATAAATCTTGTTATTATAAATTAATACAGAGTTAGGTTCCAAGTTGGCAAGTCAGTGTCTTTTCTTAAGTTGGGAAGAAGATAGTTGGCACACAAGTTGGAGGGGATGTTATTCGATGTAGTAGACGTCGTTCTTGTACCAGCGGGGTTCAGTGAGCGGGCCGAGGAGGTAGCACCAGGCGACGAAGCCGACGAGGAAGGCGACGCCGGCGGAAGCGCGCTGCTTGGGCGCGTAGAGCGCGAGTTCGCCGAGGTCAGGCACACCCATGTGGTTGCAGAAGGCGTGCGCGACGAACGTCGCGGCAAGATGGCCGGTGCGGTAGAAGAGGTACGCGGAGTAAATGCCGAAGATCGTCGTGTAGGCGCACTGGAAGAGGGCGACGAGCGCGGCACGCCGCCATGGTACGCCGACGCGCACGCTGTCGAGCGCATGGTGCAGGTGCGCTGCGCCGAAGAAGATCGGGCAGACGACGACGGCGGCCACCGGCCGGAAGCACTGCAGCAGCAGCGGCAGCATGCACGCTCGGAAGCTGAACTCTTCGGAGAGCGGTGCGACAACGTGCGCACGTAGCCAGGCAAGATCGCGCAGGCGGTGCGCCCAGTGCGCTGGCTCCGTGTAGACGCGCACCAGCCCGCTCAACGACTGCATGTACAGCGGCCCAAGGAAGAGGATCATCGTGAGGAAGAGTGGCATCGTGAGCGCTTGCAGCAGCCCCTCGGCGCGCAGCCCGAGCACCTCGCTGAAGCTCCTCTGCAACGCAACAACTAGCATACTACATCATGGCGATGATTTGGCCGCTCACCTCCTTCAGAATCTCCTTATCCAACGCCACGTAGAGGAACATCGGCGACACGAAGAGCATCGCGAAGACGCTGATGAAACGCTTGATGATGCTGTTGGGGTGATTTCTGAAACATGCGCATTATGAGAACACCGCCTCCTTTCATATGCAGAAGCGCAGCGATTGATTTGCATTAGAAAGCAAGCAGCTTTCGGGCAACCAAACTGGTCGCAACGATCCTTTCTCACGGTCGAAAGCTTCGACAAACAAAAGACGATCAATGTTTGCCCATCCCCGGTCGTAAATGCTTTACGCAACCTGCATAATTACACGCCGACAACCATGTTGTTGCTCAACAAAGAGTAACGAATATTATATTGAGTCAAGCAATCGGAGTCGAAATTAAATTCGAAAAGTTCCATTCATCCATCCATGCATGCGCAGGTAAAACCCGGTGCGCTGACGCAGTGGCCGGAATGTACGGACCGCGATGCAGTGGAGCGAGCGGTGCGTACCGTTCCGCTGCCCACCGCTGACGGTTCGGTAGCGCTCTCGCTCGCTCTCTCGCATTGCGAAGCAATTGTACGCAACGCGATGCGACGTTGCACGCACCGGCACACGCCGCTGCCGCTGGCTTTTGTTTTGGCCGAGCTGCGCGAGCGAGCGTGCGCGGAGCAGCGTTGCTGTCGAGACGTGGACGTACCTGTCGTGTTGGTAGCTCCATACGTACAAGCTTGCGACGTACGCGATCGAGTGCAGCAGGCAGGCGGCCACGGAGACGACGCCGACACCAAGGGAAACCGCACGCATGCCAATTGTCCCGGCGACGATGGCAGCAACTCCAGGTTCTTCACGAACCCCGTTTCGTAACCATCGCAACTTGTTAATGCGATGAAATAAAACGAGTCGACCGGTATTTTTGATCCATTAACTAACCGGACCCACAACAAATCGTCCTTGAGCAATATGCGAAATCATTAAGCCTTCCTGTGGCGAACTCACCTTTAATTCTGTATTTATTCTGTAGTTATTGCGATTGTGCTCATATGAGAAAGCAATAGTGAGCCGGTTAATTTGTTCGATTGCGCTTTTGTGGTTGCGCACGGTTAAAACGAAATGGACGTAGTGCCGGTTAATGCGGGGTTTTGCGTCCATTCTGACACTTGGTGGGTCACGTGTGCGAGAGGAGGGCGCTGTGATTGGGTGCAGGGAGCACCGCAAGCTCCCCGCACGGGTGCACGGGCCGCACGCACGCTCGATTGTTCTGCCGTCCACTCCGTGGTCGTGCGCGCTGCCGCTCGGTGCGAAAATGGCCGACGATCGCCGCAGCCGCTAGCTTGCGTATGTGCGCCGCGCCGCCGCGTCCTTTGTCTCGTCCGGCAAGCCGCCAGCAGGAGCAGCAGGAGCAGCAGCAGCGAGTGCTCGGTGCGTGCGTGCGTGCGGGAGCGTGGTGAGTGCGTCGCGCGGCTCTCGCCGCCGCCAGCGAAGATGCCGAGCGCCTCGTTCACGACGTCGCGCTCGTGCGTGCGCCGATCGCGGAGGAAAGGTGCCAACCGGATACCGACGCCGTCGCGGACGACCTCCGGTAAGTGGAGCAGCAGCCGCAGCCACCAGCTGCGTCGTGGCGAGACGCTCATCGGAGCCCCCTCTTTGTTGTCGCTTGCAGCTGAGCCATGCGAACCATCCTGCCCGATACCGATTCCGAACCAGAACATTCCAGCGCCGCTTGCGCCCGGCGGTGCCAACGGCGGGGGAGGTGGCGGCGGCGGTGGAGGAGGAGGAGGTGGTAGTGGCC
The DNA here is from genome assembly GCA_027580035.1 of Dorylogaster longipes. NCBI lineage: Eukaryota > Metazoa > Arthropoda > Insecta > Coleoptera > Staphylinidae > Dorylogaster > Dorylogaster longipes. Next base: position 5,701 of record JAODFX010045434.1, on the reverse strand, counting down.
CGTCGTCGGCAATCGCACCCAGCACGAGCACCAGCAGCAGCAGTAGCGGAAGCGGAGGTGGTGGTGGCACTGTGCCTGCGCACCACCACTCCCCATACGACCTTCGGCGTAAGTCACCCTCGCACCACGAGGCCGGCCCCAGCACGAGCGCCGCAACGGCTGGCTCGCCAACCTCGCCGGCGACGCCCACAGCGCCTGCGCACGTCTGCTACGCATCGGCGATGCTACCCGCGAGGAAGCGTCCCCGTCGAACATGCTCCTCTTACGAAAGTATGTGCCCGTATACCTTAACTAGGCACTCTGTTTCTTCATCCTTCGCCTGCCTTTACAGATTGCGCTCCGACCGCTGCGCACTACCTGCAGTACGAGCTGCCCGACGAGGTGCTGCTCACAATCTTCAACTACCTGCTCGAGCTGGACCTCTGCCGCGTGAGCCAAGTGTGCAAACGTTTCCAGATGATCGCGAACGACACGGAGATCTGGAAGCGGCTCTACCAGAGCGTCTACGAGTACGACCTGCCGCTCTTCAATCCGGCGCCGTGCCGCTTTGAGTTCGTCAGCGCCGAGGAGTCGGAGCTGGCGAACCCGTGGAAGGAGTCCTTTCGGCAGCTCTACCGCGGCATCCACGTGCGCGCCGGCTACCAGGAGCTCACGTTCAAGGGGCGCAACCTGTGCTACTTCAATACGGTGCAGGGCGCGCTGGACTACGCCGACGAGCGCAGCGGCAGCAACAGCACGACGGGCTCGGCGGGCTCGTGCGCGAGCAGTCATGCCGGCGAGGCGGTCGCCCAAGGTGCGCTCATCTTCCTCCACGCGGGCACCTATCGCGGAGAGTTCCTCGTCATCGACTCGGACATCTCGCTGATCGGCGCGGCGCCGGGCAACGTCGCCGAGTCGGTGATCCTCGAGCGCGAGTCCGAGTCGACGGTGATGTTCGTCGAGGGCGCGAAGCAGGCGTACGCCGGCCATCTCACGCTCAAGTTCTCACCGGACGTGACGTCGACGGTCCCGCACCACAAGCACTACTGCCTCGAGGTGGGCGAGAACTGCAGCCCAACGGTCGACCACTGCATCATCCGCAGCACGTCGGTGGTCGGCGCGGCGGTCTGCGTCAGCGGCGTCAGCGCCAACCCCGTCATCCGCCACTGCGACATCTCCGACTGCGAGAACGTCGGCCTCTACGTCACCGACTATGCGCAGGGCACGTACGAGGACAACGAGATCAGCCGCAACGCGCTCGCCGGCATCTGGGTGAAGAACTACGCGAACCCGATCATGCGCCGCAATCACATCCACCACGGCCGCGACGTCGGCATCTTCACCTTCGACAATGGTCTTGTAAGTCTGTCTCTCGCTTCGCGCGTGTTCGCCCGCATCGTTATGCTGTTGTAGGGTTACTTCGAGGCGAACGACATCCACAACAATCGGATCGCCGGCTTCGAGGTGAAGGCCGGTGCGAATCCGACCGTCGTCCACTGCGAAATCCACCACGGTCAGACGGGCGGCATCTACGTGCACGAGAACGGGCTCGGGCAGTTCATCGACAACAAGATCCACTCGAACAACTTCGCCGGCGTGTGGATCACGTCGAACAGCAACCCGACGATCCGACGCAACGAGATCTACAACGGGCACCAGGGCGGCGTGTACATCTTCGGCGAGGGGCGCGGCCTCATCGAGCACAACAACATCTACGGGAACGCGCTCGCCGGCATCCAGATTCGCACGAACAGCGATCCGATCGTGCGCCACAACAAGATCCACCACGGCCAGCATGGCGGCATCTACGTGCACGAAAAGGGCCAGGGCCTCATCGAGGAGAACGAGGTGTACGCCAACACGCTCGCCGGCGTGTGGATCACGACCGGCAGCACGCCGGTGCTGCGTCGCAATCGCATCCACTCGGGCAAGCAGGTCGGCGTCTACTTCTACGACAACGGCCACGGCAAGCTCGAGGACAACGACATCTTCAACCACCTCTACTCGGGCGTGCAGATTCGCACCGGCAGCAATCCGGTGATACGCGGCAACAAGATCTGGGGCGGCCAAAACGGCGGCGTGCTCGTCTACAACGGCGGCCTCGGCCTGCTCGAGCAGAACGAGATCTTCGACAACGCGATGGCTGGCGTCTGGATCAAGACCGACTCGAATCCGACGCTCAAGCGCAACAAGATCTTCGACGGCCGCGACGGCGGCATCTGCATCTTCAACGGCGGCAAGGGCATCCTCGAGGAGAACGACATCTTCCGCAACGCGCAGGCGGGCGTGCTCATCTCGACGCAGAGCCACCCGATCCTCCGCCGCAATCGCATCTTCGACGGGCTCGCCGCCGGCGTCGAGATCACGAACAACGCGACGGCGACGCTCGAGTTCAACCAGATCTTCAACAACCGCTTCGGCGGCCTCTGCCTCGCCAGCGGCGTGCAGCCGATCGTGCGCGGCAACAAGATCTTCAACAACCAGGACGCCGTCGAGAAGGCCGTCGCGAACGGCCAGTGCCTCTACAAGATCTCCAGCTACACGTCCTTCCCGATGCACGACTTCTACCGCTGCCAGACGTGCAACACGACCGACCGCAACGCGATCTGCGTCAACTGCATCAAGACGTGCCACGCCGGCCACGACGTCGAGTTCATCCGCCACGACAGGTGGGTGCAATGCGGTGCCAGTGCGCTCGCCTCGCTCCATTCTATTCGTTTGCTTGCCACCTCCTCCAGGTTCTTCTGCGATTGCGGCGCCGGTACGCTGACGAACCAGTGCCAGCTGCAGGGCGAGCCCACGCAGGACACCGACACGCTCTACGACTCGGCGGCACCGATGGAATCTCACACGCTCATGGTGAACTAGACGACGCACCACCACCAGCGTCACCGCCATCACTGTCAATGTCTCAATCAAAATTAGAGAAGGTTAATCTCAAGCGGACCATACAAGGCAGCGAAGCGAACGGAAGAGGGCGATCGCGAAGAAGAAGTAGGAGGAGGAGGAGGAGGAAGAGAGAGAATGTGTGCACACGCTGCGCACGTTTTGCAATATTTCGAGTGCAGTTGGTTGAAGAGACTGCCGCATCGTTGTGTGCGCTTATTCGAATTGGAAAACGAACGGGAAGCACGTGAGATGACGAACGACGTTTTCTAGCTTCGTGTGGTGACTGTGTGTATTTTGTAAAACAAACACTGACGCGAGGAGAACGCGACGCGACGCGAACGAGGAACCGCTGATTCGTTGATTGTTGTTTATCTTTAGTTATTGCTTAGCACTATATATATATATATATATACATATTATATATATTTCACGACTGATTTGCATATGTATGTTACATATGAGAACGGTAGGGACATGCGCGCAGAACGAAGCGAAATCTCGTCGCCGCTGCATGATGTTTTCGATGCTGACAATCAACGCAAAGGCTTCCACATCCTAAATTCATGCGCGGTTCATTGCTTGTTGATTGTTGCTACGCTGCAAACGAGAAAACAAAACGGAAACCATTCGGCGTTCTAGTGATGAAACGATGCTGATTTCAGTTCTCAGATTGGAAATTATTGATTCGTGTGTGTAACACAGCACTTATGTTATATAATTTGTTGAAAGGCAATGTCGCAAACGCAGCCCGCCCGACGGCATTGAGCCGAGTTGATAATCATGCTCTATTTGCAACAGCTTTAATTTTATTACGCATTGACGTTACGATTATCTCTTCTATCGATTCATAGCTGCCATTGAGGGAGCAATTGCCGATACTGCGAAATGATGCGCTTCTGTTATCGATCTATCTCTTAGCACGCCTCTCACGTATGCAATAAGCTTGACTGCTCAATCGCAACTTCAATAATCAGGGCCAATTCACTCTTTGATCTGGTTGAAAAACGCTTCCACGATAGGAGTGGTGTTGATTTCGGCGTAAATTTGTTACATGCTTTCGCAGCAGTGGGAGGGACAAAGAATACTTGGCACTAACAGCACAGCTAACAACACGCTTTACGTTCGCCCACCGGTTGCATGGCACTAACGTTTTCTTGTTGCATAGTTGTTCTCGCTACCTACCTTCTAGATAGATAAACTGTACTTTGCTATTACTTATTTTATGTCCTACCACGTATTCCTTCTGTATGTGAATGTGCTCGCATGGGAGCTGCACTACAGAAGAAGTGTCTTCTTTTGTAAACACGAGTATCTATAATGAGGTAGTGCATGGAACTGTATTGATACATCAGTATTGTTTAAGTGAAAACTTGATTGCGTAGGAGGGTCTCCAAAGGCATGGAGCAAGAGAGCAAACTCTATTCGTGTTGCATTCTGTACATAGATAAATAATAAACTGTCAAACACCCCTGGACACGATTGGTAACCATAAGACAATGAACCAAGCAGAGAGCACTTGCAAGCTTCCGCCTGCCTACAGACAGCAAGTAAACTAAATAAATGTAACGAAACGTGTGTATAGTGTTGTAATTTAACGAGATGAAAGCAAACAGGTGCCATATTCACTGGAAAGAAATGCCTAAAGTATATTCGTATAGTAAATGCTCCAAATGTAAAATAGTTGCTGGCCGCCCGGCCGCATTCACGTTTCGACAGTTTCGACCACCCGCCTCGTTTTTGTACAATCGCTGCGTTTGCATTTGAACATGGATCGCGACTGACCGAGCGTGTCTTTATTGTCGTACTAACAATAAGTAAAGCAATAGTCTTGCCTGCAAATGCACACATGCCCGCGCACACACGCTCACACACACGAACACAGGCCGAATGAGAGAGAAAGAGAGTGTATATCGTACTGCTTGTTGGAGAAACCTGCACAAGCGATTGCTGCAACTGGCTGCTGAGTGTGTTCGCAGCAACCGTAATTTAATAAATGATCAATATTGCGACTGATGAATAGTCTACTACATACAAGTAATTCTAACGATGTATATCAAATGTTTGTAAAATATTGTCCTTTTCTATTAATTAATGAAATTAATTAACTACGCGAATGATTTACGATAAGTACTACTTATTCTAAAGTTAAGCTCGTAACGTTAGGACACGTCTTGTAAGGACCTCTAATTATAAATGCTACACATGAAATGCATGCAGTTATGTAAAGAGAATATTTGATTGCGGGACGATGCGCGTTACTCGTCTTCTTCGAAGCTGATGAAGACTATTTGCAATAGAAGTGAGAGGGTGAGAGGTAGCGAGAGAAAGAGGGCGGCGAAGTGGAGCTGGTGTCAGCCTTGTAGATCAATTCGGACGAATGTCGTTTAATAGTTAGCTAGCACCGTATTGTACTGTGTACATTATATATAAATATATGGCTAAATATTTCAAATTCTGTTGGATGTTCCTGATAAAAAAATTTGGAGGCGCCGGGTATCGATCCCGGTACCTCTCGCATGCTAAGCGAGCGCTCTACCATCTGAGCTACGCCCCCGACGTTGCGAATCCCACAAGTTGCAAGTGATATTTTTAAGAGTAATATTAACTGCGTATAAAAACGTTTTACTGATTTGAAATTAAAAGTAATATTTGTTTACGAATTGCATAAGTACGCAAACCAGAGCAAACGAAAAAGGAACAATAACAACCCGTGTTATAAATTTCTTTATTTCCGAAACCAATTACACGAATTGAATGTTTATACGGATAATAATAGAAGATAAGCTGCTCTTTAATACAATTATAACTTTTTGTTTCTAGTACCGCAGGAAAT
>JAODFX010045213.1:0-10280 GCA_027580035.1 Dorylogaster longipes | reverse complement strand
CCAGTAACTACGAATCACTTCTTTAAATAAATACCCTGCTTTACACATGTTTAGATTTATGAGAACCCTGCATCTAACTGGGTAATTAATGCCTTTAATAATCATAAAATATGCATTTGCAAATGTATCCCATTCAGAATATAAATATCTATAAATCTCTAAATTTCATTGTAATTTACAATTTCGATAGAAGTTGCACATTCACATGGACTTTGACATGCATAGCAAAGTATAAAAGTGTACTTTGGAATAAAATTTCCTAACCCAACAGTAGCCAACTTTTGATTTGGTACTCAAAATGCTACTAAATTAAAATACCTCAACTCACATTTTGTTTCGAGCTGAATAGTGTTCAAGAATAATAATAACTGCAAATCACTTCTTTAAATAACTGTGTATTTATTACACTTTTAAATACCCTTTTTTACATATATTTAAATTTATCAGAACCCTGCATCATACTGGGAAATTAATACCTTTAATAATCATAAAATATGCATTTGCAAGTGTATCCCATTCACAATATAAATATAGTCTCTAAATTGCATTGAGATTCACAACTTCGATAGAAGTTGAACATCCGGTGCATCCTTAACGATAATTTCATGCCACCAACTGGGTCTCGACATGGCGCCCACGTTGTTGAAGAACTCCCGTTCCAAGTTTTTGTACACCTGCAAAAAAAAAACACAGCGTGCGATTTACGTGCATTGCAGTTTAAGCAAACAAACTTAAGCGCATACTTCACCGTCTGCGTTTCCCAGCACCGAATTGACGACGAAATCGGGCGGCGCTAGTGCGTCAACGACACTGATAATATCCGGCTTGAGCATGGCACACATCCGCATCACGCCATCCTTCACCATTGTAATCAAGCTGGGATCCAAAGCGTGTCCGCCTTGATAAAAGTACACCAAATGTCGATCGAGAGATGTCAGCCCATACAATATTCCCAGCCTATCCAGAACCGATCTCAGGACGGTTTTCGTCGCCAGGCGGTCCGTCGACGACCAGAAGTATTTCAACGCGACTAGTTCGCTGTACGCTCGTGAGATGAGCGCGCATTTATACACTTGGGTTTTATTCCGTGCGTTGAAACAACTGTCGCCTGAAATTGCAAGCCAAATATTTCCTTTCAATTTCAATTCGAGCCGACTGGTTGTTACTCACCGTTCTGCATCAGCTGCGACTGCTCTGCCGCTGTTACACTTAGAAGATACGTAATTAACCATTCATAGCAATTTCTAATAACTGCAAAACAATCGAACGTCAAGCGTGTGTTGGCTTTCGAGACAGCAAGAAGAAGTATTCACTCACAATCTCTATTAAGTACATCTTGGAGCGCCGACACTCGAACAGTGCGCGCGAGAATTGACTTATAATTGATTAAAAACCCGCACGTTGCAAGCGGGCTGGCAACTCGCGATTCCTTGATGACGGTTATCCATTGTCGCAGAAGCCAGTTGCTCGTTTGCTGCACGAGGACGTTGTTGTCGCCTTCGTACGTCAGCGAAGGATCCTGTGTGTTGCGCAGCTCGCCCAAACGCGCAGCTTTCAGGTAACCGTGACCGCCACATGCCTCTCTGCTCTCCTGGATCGCTTCCATGGTCGTTCGCGTGACCATTGGCTTTCCAGCGGATATAATAGCATGAATCTCCGACACCAAATCGCTCTGCAATTATAGCAAGGAAAACTTGTTCAATCGCGCAAACATAAATCGGAATAGTACACTACTTACCAAACTGTCGATTCGTATCGTCGAATTATTCGATTGGTCAACAGCATTCAAATAATCCGATGTGAAGGCGTTAATGAATAGTTTGCAAACAGCCGTTGCCGCCACATAAGGAAACAAACGCCATTGCTAGAATGCAATGTTAATGTTAAATGTTAGGTATGAAAGAAAATCGCGATTCTTTACATGCAATGGATATTCAATAATAGACATTTCCGAATCTCCTCCAAATTGCTTCCGAACAGCAGCGTAACGCGTTGAAATCGTCACGGCGCAAATGAGGTTATTGATGCTCTCCTGCATGATTCCAACGCGTCCGGTAGACAAACACTCTAGAGCAGCACCGAGTATCTTTCCCGGCTCGGAGATGCTACTCTCATAATCGCCGTCAGGCGTCACATCAGCGGTTCGATTCAGCAAGTTGCACCTGGGTATCCTGTAGTGCTGAAACATAACGAACCTACAAGCAGATGGAAGCATTCGAAAAGCGTGCGTGCGTGCAAGACGTACCCATTGTCGAGGCCATTCAAGCCAATCTTCTCGCCAAGGTCGCCGACGATGACGCCCGGGTAGGGCATGAGAGTGCGCGGGTCGCGAATCGGGACGACAAACGCGTGCAGACCCTGGCAGCCGTCCTTCGTGTGGAGTTGCGCGAAGAGCAGCGCCAACGTGCAGGTCTTTCCCAGATTGCCCACCCAGCACTTGGCCGCCTCGAAGTCGGGCGTGTGGATGACGAACTCCTGGGTGCGTGCGTCGTACGTCGCCGTCGTGCGCATCTGCTTCGTGTTGCTGCCGTGCGCGACCTCTGTGAGCGCGAGGCACGAGAGCAACTTGCGCTCCCACACGGCGTCGAAGATGCGCCGATGGCGCTCCGTGCCGAGCGACATCAGCGCGTTCGTGAAGAGGCTTACGCCGACGGCGTGCTTGATCGACACGTCCGGATAGCACACCGAGAGCGCCTCGTTGATCGTCATGATGTAGCGCGTCTTGATCCGATAGGGCATCTCCAGCGCGTTCGGCGGCAAGAAGGAAATATTGCAGAAGCGTTGGAACTGAAGGGCGGCACGATGTTTCAGTTCGTCGGTAGTCAGTCCAACATCGGACTTTTGGAATGTCGGATCATTTTCTAACGTTTTCCACACGTGTAGCTACAAAATCATTACTTGTAACAAACTTATACTTGCTTTGGGGTCCAGAACTGATGCTTGAAAGGGAACGGACTAACAAATTTCAACTGAAAGTAAAACTGTATTTCCCTTTCCCTTTCAAGCATCTGGCATAGAAATCACAATATAAGTTTAGTCCTATTCTATTTGTCTTTACCTTTAATTTGTACTGTTCCGGATCTTCAAAGATCAACTTCAATTCTTTCCATTGAAACGTTGCTGTGTTGCGATACGCATCCAATGATCCCTTTGGTAAGTCTTTCAGCACTAATTCCGTTCCCATTTTGAACCTGTAAGAAGCAAACTGTTAAGTATGTAAAATGGACTGCGTGTCTTTCACATTACCGTTATGTGACGCTTCTATTGTTGTAATGTATAGCTACTGGGGTTTAGAGTTACATTTATGCGATTGTGCACGTGATGTATAAGAAAGTGCAGTATAAATTTCAGTTGCCAAGTGAACAATCGAAATCATTGCAACTCAAGTTTGCAACGCGTTTAAATACCTGCTGAAGTATCGAAATGTAAATAGGATTCTTTCTTATCTGTTTTAGGAACCTTCATAAAATCCAATTACCAAGTTAACAAAACAAGTTAAATAAGCCTAAATAACTCAAATATCGTCGATTTCATGCTAAAAGCGCAGCTTATTCGCAATTTAAACATAAATAATTGTCTGACTACACGTGAAACATGTGAAGACATGTTTAACATTAAACTAGATTCACTCTTCACTTATTATACACTCAATACGGATTAATGTTTAAGTTCCAATTCGATTTGCATTTCAGTTGGATTATCCCCATTTTTTTAATAGAGTCAAAAATGTTTCCACTTCAAATATTCGCAATAAATGATTTAGTTTATAATATAAAAATAGTAGAAAAATAATTTTCGATGAAATTATAAACAAAATTAGTTTGAATACACTTAAGAAAATGCAATTTAATGCAATTCTGTAACACGATTTTTCTCCTTTTTTTTATATCTATATTTTCCTTTGGATTCAAAGAAAACTACAATAAATTAAGCTATTAGTAAAAAATACTACTGCGAATGAAGAAATGCCGTAAACAAAACTCTGTGATTACTAAACGCTACTTTTCCGGCTATTTGCAGGAAAGTCAAGTTTATTTCAACTTCTATCAAATGTACAATGAATATGTCATATTATTAGCACAAATAAATGTAAAACCTCTATTAATATTTAAAATACTAGTTTGTTACATAGAAGAAAAAACAATTGAATGCGCATGTCAGTTTGTTTTAACGTACAGAAACCAAGTTTTGACCTTCAGTACGAAAAAGTCGATTGTTTTGAAATAACGCATTATGCGCTCTAACTAACCAACCGAATACCATACCTTAAAATAGCAAATTGCAATGTGCAGCGTAACAAAATAGAAAATAACCGTGAATAGAAGGAATACGTGTGAGTGATTGTTTAGGAATGCAATAGAAAAAGTGCGCATTGAAATCCATCCGTTGTTTATATATCTAATCAATAGTTTACGCAGTAAGGACGATCGTTTCAATGAAACCTAATTCGATTTGATAACTTTCCGCGCGGTGTGCGTTTGGTGAGAGACTCCGCTTGTCGGCACACGCGTCAAATCGAGTTTGAAACAAGCCGCACGATCGTCAACAAACAACGGTCTCGGTAACTTACTCAGTCATCGCTACTTTCCGAGGTAATATCAGTAATATGGTAACCCACGACGAATGTAACGGCTGTGACTAGGCGGAGGAGTCGTAAACTTGTTGCTTGGTCGCCCACGACTCGACGGGTCGATCACGTACGTTCGCTCCACACGCAACAAAAATGCCGACGCCGAACGCACCGGCCGGCCGGCAAACGAAACCAGCTGCGCACGCACTGCGGCCCGAAGAAACAAAAGCACGCCCAGCCGCACGCCGCAAACGCTAACCTAACACAGTCGGCCCGACCGACAACTTCTGCACGTGGTCGATGCGCTGCGATGCGGCCAGCGACATGTGAGACCAGCAACCGTCGGAGCCGCTCTTCACTGCCCACCGCCGACGCTTGCTGTGACACTATTGCTGCGCGGTGTGTGATATCGAGCCGCTCCGCTTTTACTTGTACTCGCCGAATTGAGTTCTTTTCTATTCCTACCGACAATGAACGTGAAGCGCTTCATCGGCGCAATGATATGTTACAACCGATGAAGGCATATTTATTCCAGCACCAACATTCATCCCTGGCCACATTTCGATGATGGGGTGCGTTGTAGGGAATCAGATGATTGCTGCGCATGTGCGGTGTGATCCAGCGTTAGCCGCTTGATGTGAAATTGATTTTTACTCGCACGTTTATTTCGATAACTAATCTCCTTAAATTTTGTATATTGTGACTCGTATATTAAAAACAAAGCAAATTTGTTTAACCTGAATTTAAACACATGATGACTCATAAGTAGAAAATCTATTAGAATTTTTGGAATGAAAGTTAACTTGGTTTACTTCATCAATTGTTAATTCGTTGTAAAATCACGAAAATTTTGCCATATTTACCATTAACATTGACTGAAATTAACGTTAAACAGATGGTTAACTTCGTTAATTAACGATTAACAGATGAACGAGTTAATTTGGCAATAGATTAGACTTGTTAGTCAGCTTTGTTAGCTTAAAGTGAGCATGAAAGTATTAAAAAGGTAGTAAATTGAATTGTTACTGTTGGAAATATTGAAATACAATTTAGTTGATAGTTGGAATTTAAGCTCGTTTTTTAACATAATCAATGTCCTTACTAGGCTTTGCAATAAATATTTATTGAATTTTCAAGTTTGTGGTTTCAAATATCAATTACTGCAGCTATTGGCATATTTCATAGAAAATATATTCGTCTATTTTGTACTTTACTTGGAAAAGATTTATAAGCGGTATTCAAAAATGTCAAAACTGCAACCAATGTTCAAACAGTGCAAATGTTCGGTATTCAACCGCACTCAAGTGTTTGACAATATTATCGCGAATATTTTTTATGATTACCATTATAAAAGTTGTTTTTTAGAACGTTTACTGTAGTCAAATGTCGTAATAATTTTTTTTATAAAAAAGCAATTGCAAAATCGAATTTAGAACTAATAATAACAAAACGGGCAATTATGTATACAAAATAATTGCTTGTTCATCATTTTCCGATGAGGAAGTCTATCTGAATTGGCATTTAAACATGAGAATAGACAAAATAAGTTGTCGTGCATTGAAAATGTCAAATATGATGAAACATACGAGTACCTTGCTTTTAGAAATCACTTATCAAAGGCCGAATGACAGATTCGAGCTTTCTACGTATAAGCCAGCATATGATTCGTAGTGCGTGTTTATTCGAGGATGATTACAAAAATTGTAAAAACTCCAGAACTGCAAAGAGATTATGTACTGTTCAAATACGCCATAATTGAGAACTCCGCCTTGTTTCCTCCTTGACGCGTTGAATCGAATCGAGCTTAGACCGTTACGAGGGGATCTTTATCAATTTTCGAAACAATAACCTTCGTCTCGCCATTCAGAATGTTCTTCTCGAGCGATTCGCGGAACTCGTTCAGGAATCCGCGCTCGGAGTCGCTGTGATTGCACAGGATGACGCTGATGCCCTTCTGCGTCGCGTCCAGGATATCGTGGTGCACCATTTCGCCGGTGAGGTAGAGGTCCGCGTCGATGCCGTTGAGGACCGAGTTGCCCGACCCAGCGCAGAGAGCAATCGTTTGTACCATCGAGTCTACGAGCGGTGACAAGAGCGAAATTGCGTGATTACCGCTGCTGCTGCCGAGGAGCCACTCTACCTTACCTTCCGTCTCGTTCCTCGCAATCGCCAAGCGCAGGTGGCTGATGCCAATGTGCTTTTTCACCATTGCGATCGCGGTCTTGATCGGCACCGGATGCTTGAGCGTGATGTACCTACCCGGCCCCACTTGGGGCATATTCGGTATCTGCTGGATGATCGGCATCGACGTGTCGACGGGCAAGCTTTTGGCGAGCCAGTCGTTCACGCCGCCATTGACGGCGTCCCACGACGTGTGCGGCGAGAACACCGCGATGCCGTTCTTGATGCATTCGACGACAATCCGCTCCTTCCACGTCCTGCACACCAAACGTATCGCATTCGAATGATGATTCGATTTCGAGCATCGCTATACTGCACCTTTTCGAAACGGATTTCAGGCCTTGGAAGATATTCGGATGGTACGAGATGATGAGGCCTGCTTTGGCCGCGACCGCCTCGGTAACAATGTCCTCGGTGAGATCGTTCGTGAGGAGAATTGTGTCGATCGGGGCATCGCTATTCGGGTCGACGAGCAGTCCGACGTTATCCCAGCTACTCGCGTATGACAAGGGGGCGAATTCCTCGAGACGTTGCATAATCACGTTTAGGGTCTTCCCCATACACTTATGCTCCGCCATTTTCGCGGTTGGATCAGTTTTTTTCGAAGAGAATCTTTGCACGCGATAATTTATGGCTTTGGAAAACAAAACTTGATTTGACAATACTCGCCGAAACATTAATACCTGAAATCATATTGTCACAGCAACAACTTTACTATGAGCAATTTGTTAATGTTATCTCATGGATAACGCGATTCAAAATGATAACAAACAATCTTTCTCCTATAGTAAAACCATGTTTATTGTGTTTTGCGCTTAAGTATTATTATACAAAATAGTTACTCAATATATTTCCAAACTTTAATATCACCATCATCACTACAACTGATTAAAACGTTTCCTCCTGGATGCCATGCCACACAATTTACATCTTCAGAATGAGCATGATCAGTGTTTGAAACAAGACTGAATGTTGGTGCATTTGGATCACTTCCATCATCTTCCTTAAACACTCTAATTGTGTCATCTCCACATGCAGTTGCAAGTAGGCCAGTAACATTGCACCAATGTAGATCGTAAATTGTTCTTGTATGATATCCAGTTAAAGTACATATGCACTTCCAAGTGCTTTCATTGTCAATAACAGATACTCCTTGAGCGTTACCAGGTGGATACTCTTTCCAAATCTTTACAGTTTTATCATCACTGCAAGATGCTAGTCGACCACCTGTTCGATCAAATGATATTGACCATACAGTTGAATCATGCGATGAAAGTGTGCCAATGCAAATCCAGTCATTATCAGTAGGATCCTCTTTGAAGAGCTTTATGGTATTGTCATAAGAGGCAGATGCAAGCACCTCTTTGTCTGGATGGAACACAACCTGAAATAAATAACATTAACTGAATGATGAGCATGATAAAATCAGCTGATAAAATCATCTACCTTCTTTACATCCTGAGTATGTGCATTGAGTACAGCACTGCACTCATACTCATCCTCATCATCAACCTCCCAAACCCAAACAGATTTGTCCCTGCTGCATGTTGCAAGCAGATGACCACTTTTTGACCATGCCACACTTTTCACTTCATTCTCATGCCCCTCTAATGTTGTATTGCATTCAAATACACCTGATTTCTTATCCCAAATTGAAATGGTTGCATCGAAACTGGCAGCTGCGATTAAATTACCGCATGGCGACCAGGAAATTTCTCGTATTGTACGTTTATGACCGTCGGTAAGAACCATTTTATTCGCATACTTTGAACCATCTTTCATCCACAATCTTATTGTTTTGTCCTCACCACATGAAGCAAATGTGTTATCTTTAGGGTGCCAGGCAACATTCCACACTCTTCCAGTATGTTTTGTTAAAGTTTGCAAAAGTTCTAGTTTACCCATACTGGGAAAATAGGTAATTAAGTACCACAAAATTACAATGAAACCGTTGAATGTGCAAGCAAGCCCAATTCAGCACATTAAGCATGTGGTAAATACAAAAAGACAGGTTATGAAAGAAGTGTATCATCAAGAATTAAACTACGAAATTTGCTTACTTCAGTTCGCAATCTTTTATCCAGAAACAAATAGTGTGCTTGGTGAGTTGATTGCTTTTTTGTAAAACAATCGACACGCTTATTTACATTTAATTGTAGTAACGACTTTCTTAGGCAGTTACCCAGGTAGTTACCGAGCAAAAGATGATGAATGGTTGCCTATAATAACTTGCTAAATTGTACATTTTTGCATTCAATCCTTCAAAGAAAAACACACAATTCGGATCATTTATTCGCAGTAAGCTGATATTAATTAATATCAATGTTTATTAGTTGCCTCCAAATAAACCTTAATTGATGTGCTTCCATCTTAGCACGGAATCGTTTAAAGTTAAAATTGATTAAAGTTTCGCAAGTTTCTCAACATCGTCCAGGCATGTTTGTGATTTGGAAGAGACATAAATGAGCAAATACATTGAGTTTGATCATTTCACTTGCGAGCGTGTGTGTAAGGCAGGCGCTGCAATTTCAATTACGATATTTATTGACGCCGAGCAGAATGTGTGACCACGTAGCGGTAAAGATTGCCACCACCTGCCGCATTGATCTGTCGCCGGTAATTATTCGATTTGTATGACGATCCGCGCTGCGCCTTGCGTAATTACACGGCAAAGCTTGTAATTTGCAGCCTACAAACCACCGTTCTGCGAATTAAGATCCACGTTTTTTCTTGTTTCGCTCGAATTGATTTCCTAGTACAATCGCAGTGCTGGAGCAACAAGTTTCTTTCGACGACGAGTGTGGAAATCTATCCAAAATGGCCGACCTCAAACCATCATGAAAAACAAAACTTGTTTCTAGTTTTAGACAAACCAAGCTTGAACAAGGGGACCTAACCTAAAGAGGAAAACAACGGCGTTGCGTTGAAAAGACGAGGACGGCAGCCGTGCGCCATTTACAGTCATAAATAGTGCGCGATTTATTATCAGCGGCGAGATTCGCCCGGCCGATTTATTCGTAACGTGGCGTTTTACTGCAATTACGACAATCAGCCGGTGGAGCGTCGATTGTTGTTGTGTTTCGAACTGGTTTTTCGAGCGCAGATGCATGGGACCGCCAAGGACTTTTTCGTAAGTGCTCCGAGCCTGGACGGCGGCTGCACGTTTTCACGTGCGAAACGTCTTTTGCATGCAGCTGGCTGGACGGAATCGCGATCAGCAATCTTCGATGACGTTGTTCCTCGCGTCGTTGACAAACGTCGCGCACCAAATCGCTGCCAGTGGGCGTGCTGCCGTTCAACGCCTAGACAAATTGGCCCAAGGTCAGCGCTTATTTCAAGGGGCCACAAACTGCGAGACCTACGCACGAAACAACTTTGTGAGCTCGCAATCGCAGCAGCGCGTTCACGCAAATGGGCAGGAATGAAGAGAATGCAAGACGCTGATGATGATGATGATGATGATGATGATGATGGTGGCAAATTGAATCGCCATGCTAAATGCTGTTTGCATCCTGTCAAACAACCATCA
>JAODFX010045102.1:0-10281 GCA_027580035.1 Dorylogaster longipes | reverse complement strand
ATGGCGACAACAGTATAAAGTGGCTGACCCGGCTTCACGCTGGAAATAGCAAAGATGAAGAAGAAGAAGAAGAAATTCACTGCCTAAACGTATACTTTCAATAAACCTTTTTGATACTTAAAACCATTTGTAACTGCCTATAGAGATTAATCCATATGATACCAGCCAGTATCTACATTGCCACAAACACTTGGAACATGATTGTAACACAATTTTTATGCATCCCAAGTCAACCTAATCCTTCCTTCCTATTAAAATGTAATGTTATGTTGATTTATCTCCTAACTTAAACCAAATCTTCCTTTCATTCATCTCATCATATCTTATAACAACTTGTAACACAATTTCTATGTATCCCAACTTAAACAAAATCATATCTTTCTGTTTCACTACCTAAACATATACTTTCGATAACAACTTGCAAGTGCTTGCAGAGATGCCTGCGTACGATACCAACCAGCATTTTTGGATGTCCCATAGCCACTCCTTGTCCCAAAGGACGACACAGCCATAGGTGAAGGAGAACGTGTAGTAGAGGCAGCGCCACGACGTCTCGCAGAACTTCACCAGCGTGGAGGGCTTGTCCTGGATGCGACGAAGGCGCAGCCAGCGCTCCACCTGGCGCTCGCTCCAGTCGAGCTGCTTGGCGAGGCCCTGCACCTGCTTGTGCTTGAGCTTCTTCACGCAGCCGTACGCACGCTCGAGGACCGCGTTCGGCGGCGCCTTCTTCGGCCGGTTCGATTTGATACCGAGCGAGATGCCCACCGGCGCAAACCAGTACCTAAACAACAGCAGCAGCAGTAAGTGAGCGCATCTGGTGGGTGGTTGCATGGAGGTTATGGCTCACTTCTCCAGGGCGCAGCGCAGCAGGAAGAGGACGAGGGCGAGCGCGAGTGGGAAGAGCAGGTGCTGCGAGTTGGCGTGCGCGACGTCGGCGTTTGCACCGGGTGCGATATCCGCCCAGGTGGTGTTCGGCGGCAGCCACACCACCGGGTTCCAAAAGGCGTCGTAGAGCTCGCCGAACATCGTGCTCATCGTGGTGGAGCGGCGTTCGTCAATGCAGCGCACACACCGGCGCCGTTGGCGACGCTTCGGCGACGGTATCGCCCATCTCGTGGCCCCAAGACTCGATGAATCACCTCGACGACGATGCGCCACCTCCGCCGACAACCTCGCGACTGTTCGCTTTGCTCGTCGGGTTGCTGCTTTGCGAACGCACGCGCATTCACTCCTCCTGTCCTCAGTTCAGCGCAGGGTCGTCCTAATTACTTCAATAATCATCAAGCTAATTCCTCAATTAAATATTATACAACCTTATACTACCTCTACACGTTATTTGAAGAATGTCGCCATTGTTCTATGCCTTCGGTGCAATGCGAAAAGACTTAACCTCACTTTGTTGGTTACTGCGTAACAACTGGTTGCAGAGTTTTACTTTTAGTTTACGTTATTTCTCTAAAAATCAGTGAGAAAAGAATGCAAAGGATAATTTTTGCAATTTTCATACTTCCAAATACAACAATCACTGAGGAATCACTAAGGAAACGATGTTTTCCAGTCATTTTTTGTAACTTCCATTCAATTTGCACTAACAATGATGCTAGAGAAATGTACGTCAAACAAAAATTGGAATGTAACCAAACTAAACTAAAACAAGCATCGTTTTTTCCTATTTAATCAATCAATATTCATGATATGAACATTCCTAATTGAATATCACTTGGAAGTGGCTTCAATTACCAGATAATTAATTATTACCGTATTTTTTGTTCGTTTTGATCTCGTGCGATGAAGTTGGCACACCTGCAAGATCATTTGTGATTGGTTGTGATAGGACCAGGAGGCATTATGGGAAAAACAATAGTTGTTTATTAACGAATTCCAACGGTCATTGTCGGAATAGTATGCGCATTTATTAGTACGAGAAGTTTCAATGACGACTGCAAATGTTCCGAGTTGGGCTTCAACGACCAATATGTAAGTGAGCATGTTACTTCTCACCAGTTTACACGTAATGCAATGTTAATTGCGCAAACGTATCTTTATAACGTGTCAATCATTCTACATTGTATATGCAAACCTAACCTCCGCTCATGAGACGCTGTTTTGCAACGGGTTGCAGTAATTTCCGATGATTTTATATGCTTTTGCAAATAAATGCAAGCATTCGCACGTTGGGAAAAACAAAATGCGTTTTGTAACCACAGTCAATGGCGTTCAATGGCGCAGTGTTCTTGGCAAGCGTCGTTAAACTAACGCAATTCTAACGTGACGTCCTCCACAAATGTATGCTCCGGAATGTGTTTATCTACCTACCAGCACGTACGCCGCTTTTACACGATAGATATTTCAAGTCACACATTGTGAGTCAACGAATGTCATCGTGCGATACGCGCTGGAAATCGAATTATTTTTAACAGCCCACACGGCCTTCAGTGCAGCAACCAACCTAATTAAGCGACATGACAAGATGAACGACAATCAACCGACACTTTTGAACCCGACGGCTTTATCACGTTTGTCATGGCTTTCGTGCAGCAAGCAAGCAAACAAGATGGCGGCGGCGGCCGGTGGCTAGCAAACGCTGCTTTGCCGACGACCGAAAAAGTTATGTAGGAAAACGCTTTGCGATCATCGTCGCCGTTAGTTAGGTAAGACATTGCATGGTATGCATGCGATTCGTGTGCGCTAAATGAGGGTTTTGCTTCGGAAAGCGCATGCTATTGTTGTGTACAATAATGGCTGCAAGTTGAATGCGTGCACGTCATCGTTACGAGTATCATTCGCAGCAAACATTTCTAGCTATAATAAGCACTTGCAATAGTACATGTTAATTGACATAAAAAAATACGTCTTCGTTGATTTCGTTGCATACTGAGCACATTTAACGATTACAAAAAGTCTCTTAGACTAAGTAGCTAGTTTAACGTGCAATAGAACACAGTATAATTGGTCAATCAAATGGACGGAATGACGCTTAAACTAGTAATAAGTAATAGTAGATAGAGTAACATTGCTTGTAAGGCCGCAAAGTTTCCTCAACATCATTTCAGTATATCCTTCCACAGTATACGATGAGAAAGTTAAGATAATCGCTGATATGGGAGTGAAACTTCGAGCAATTTGTGATGATCAATGATCAATACTTAAAAAGATCTTCAATTCAATTCATGGGCGTAGCCAGTAAAAAATACGCAAAATTGCGGCTATAATGGTGAATATAACAGCAAAATGTAGACAATTCTTAATTTCTGCCTAGTCTTAGTCCTAGCCAGGCCCATGATATGGACTAATATAGGTCCGAAGAAAAAAATTCGTCAAATATTCATTGCTTAGATAAGTATAGAGGGTTGGAGCGCATTAGATATTACCCAAATAACGTTCGTAAACGACTTGCTCGATGGGCATGGTAGAGGTGGTGGCGATGCTCAAATCGGTGTCGGTGAAGAACGAGATGGAGCGCGAGGGGCCGGCGGCGGTCGTGTGGTACGTCGTCGTCGCCGTGCTCAGCTGACAGGCATCGTCGAGACGGTGCTGTGCGGCGTCGTCGGCCGCGACCCCGCCACGGACGGGAGAGTCGAAGC
Organism: Dorylogaster longipes; assembly: GCA_027580035.1. Classification (NCBI taxonomy): domain Eukaryota; kingdom Metazoa; phylum Arthropoda; class Insecta; order Coleoptera; family Staphylinidae; genus Dorylogaster; species Dorylogaster longipes. The sequence goes on along the minus strand of JAODFX010045102.1, from coordinate 6,697 downwards.
ATTCAGGGACTGCATGGTGCCCATCTGCATGTCACAACCACAATAATTACTCCTGTTTGCCCAGTTCCTAGCAAGTTTTCACATGCGCAATTGTTTGTTTGCTAGGTTCAAAATCAAATGTTTAATCGAACACAATTTATATGCTTCTACGAACTACAACTTATAAGTATTTACTAGCTTGTAAATCAAAACCAGCAATAAGAGATTGGGTGCATACAAGCAACTACGTACTCTGAATACTGGATTAGTTCAAGTTCTACATTACCACGATATAGCTGCAACCGCTCTAAAGTCTAGCAGTTAGCATGAAAAGGTTAGGCCACCAACACACAGAGTTTAGTAGAAATTAGCGCATGCATACGGAATAGGTTTACCCTCAGATGTGCAAGGTCCTCCAGCTTGGTGAGGTCAGACAGTTCCACGTAGAAGGAGTAGACAATGATCCAGCCGTAGATGCAGATGATGAGGAACAGTGTCCAGAAGATGACAACCAGAACGTTGTATGCAAACGTGAGGTCGTTAACGATGGCGAAGAAAAGGTACGCAAGCAGGCGGAATACCGTGTAGACGCCGAATACGTAGAGCCATGGCACAATGCGTTTCTCATGCTCCTTGCGCACTGCAATGATCACCATGATGGAAGTGATGAACACTGCCAGTGAGAGGAGGAGCGAGAAGACGGCGAACATTACCAAAGCATTACGCACTGAAATCAATTTACAGCTTATAGAATGCACAACCAGGTGTTCAATGAATTCGGTAAACCTTACCATGACGATTTCCTACATAGACAAATTGATATGAAAGTACGTAATAGCCATAATGTGTAGATCCTGGTGCTGCCATTGAGTAACAGTATAAGTCAAAGCAGGCAGTGATTGCAGTAAAGATGGCAAGGCACTGCAAATGCATCAATTTTGTCAATTGACTCTTTTGGCTTGCTGCTTTCAACTCACAAGTGAAAAGAAGCCCATGTAGAACGCTGCACGCTGCACGTCCATGAACGCAACCGTTGAAATAATCGGCTTCTGATACCATGGTGTGCGCAATGATTTTATACTTGGACCACTCCTCAGATTTGCACTCGATCGTGTTGTCACATGAGAATATACTGAAGGCGTGCCCGTCGGGGATTTCTTGCCGTAATTCATCTTCTACCGAAAACACAAGCTAGATTAGACTGTTGGCAAGGAAGAAGAATACAAACATATAAACTAGACAATATCCCAAAAAATTCAATAAGCATCCAAGAAAGAATCAAGCAAAAAGATAGGAAAACTATGCAATAAGTATAAGCATTCACAACTTACCCTCGGACGCCTAAAAACGCATGAAATTCGTTCTAATGAGTCACCTATGCTTAATTACAAACACTTGTTTGCTTATCCTGCAATATTTTGTTTTGGTAGGTGTGTCGCGTTTAGAAGTTGCCTAACTAAACATCTTTTATTTGGGCGCAGGTACTTAGAATCCTTAGAATTGCCTAAAACATTAGAAAATACCAATCCTGAAAATATAATATAATGGAATAGGCTATCTTATCTATAACAAAGGTTTTAAAGCATTGCGAAACGTTGATAACAATCTTTTCTAACATATTCCCAGTGAGAACGTAGCGTTATGACAAAAAGGTGCATGTTCGGCATTAGATTTTGTTTGTTTCGATACGTGGCGCCCCCTACAACTTGAAACAAATGTTGTTGATTCTTCCACCACTCCATTTTGAAAAATGAAATCAAAACGCGTTCCTCAAATGTTGGTGAAAGAACAAAAGTTGTTGAAAATCTACGACAAGGAAGCAAAAAGGTCCTCTTAGGCTATCATCTGATTGAAGGTAGGATTTTTTTTGAATAGTTTGCATGCAGGCAGTTTCTGGTAGTCACACAACACAAATTTGGATGCTAAATAGAAACAAGCCCACCCGAGTGGTGTTAAGCTATTTCATCGTTTTTATATAATATGAATTATACCTTTTTTACAAATATATTACAATTTTACACTGACATTATAATATAGAATTATAATATTCGCACTCTGCGTGCGTTTCGCGCACTCGTCGTCGCTTGCTTGTTCCTGCGCAATGCACACATTTATTATAAAAATTTAGGCGTATGTATATGAAATATATTCAATATGATAGAGGAGTAATGGTTTAAGTTGAACATGTCGATTCGAAGTCGAAATGAAATCATCGCGCATTCCAGCTAGACTGAAGTATATAGAAACAACGGTAAGAGAGAAAAAGAGCTCATGCTCACGCTATGGAATGTTGGTTGCACTCGGCAGCGTTTGGCAATGCTAATCATAAAAGTCATCCAAAAAAGTGTCGCAGTCGTTAAGTAGATTGTAGATAGTAATTAAGTGTTAATCAGTCGAGTTGGTACACGCACTCTCCTTCGTCCGATTTCGTTCGTCCAAGCGTAAATGAAGCAGTCGCTTGCGACTCGCAATCAGTGACGTTAAGTCATTTGTTTTTGAGCATCCGGTGCGCATGTCCATCATAGAGTTAATTACTTTATCATATAGGCAATAACAACAACAAAGATACTTGACGAGCTCAAGATGAAGATCATTTCGCGCAAGTGTCCATTGCGTTAAGACGGTTTCCACTTAAGTACACTCGCAATAAATCGATGAGAAAGAAAAAAACGGGCAGAAATAAAGCGCAAAGCTTTCGACTCTTGCCTGCTTGCCCTCTTCTCCTACTTGCTTTTTTTTTCGCTTCTTTTTGTACATATTCAACTGGATATTTATACATTTATAAATTATTGCTTTTGTTTCGCACACTCCTCCACGGCTCACACTCGTCCGAACGGCTTGGTAGACTTTAGAATTTTGCACAATTACGGCTACGCCCCTTCCGCTTACATACTTCGCTTTATCACTATGTTGAGAGAGTGGTTTAAGTAACATCGACTACATATCGAAATCAAACACCGAGCTGCGCTCCTCGCGTAATTTTAGTACATAATAGCCAATTAGACATCGATCTCTTATCACACTCGCCGTGCGTCGTGGCTAGTGGTTCAAATTTTCTTTGATATGTAGAAAAGTATACGTAATTATTTGTTATATTCGCATTCAATTCGCCTAATTGTGTCTGTGTGTGTGTGTGTGTGTGTGTGTGTGTGTGTGTGTTTCTCTTCTCTCCGGCATGGACATTTAATTTACTTAAATCCGAATGTTGGTTGAGTTGAGTCACTTCCCAATTACGTTAAATCTTACCCTCTACGGTTTAATTCATTTATACATTTATTAGCACTTGAAGAGAGAATCACTAAAAAACAATTGTCAATCATCGTTTTTAAAATCCCTAAAACTATGCCATCGTGCTTTCTTTTTTGTTTTTTCAATTGGTGGTTCGGTTTGTTCGTAGCATTGGTGTTTCACGTTTCCTCTCACTCTCACACTGTTTCGTTCCATCGCGTCTTCGTCCATCACCAGCGAAACAAAGAGAAATTGGGCGATTGTCACACGTGGTTTGTTTGCGGTTAATAATTTGTTTTCGTAGAAAAATATCCGGGGCACGCCTCGAGGGGGGAGAATTCAAAAGAGAGAAGAAAAAAAAAACGGCGAGATTCGCTTTAAAACTAAACGAGCGAGAACGTACAATAAATAAATACCTATTCTTAAATGGCGCATGGGTTCTTTTTTGCTCAACTAAACGTCAGACGTAAGCTCGTCGTCCGACCGGGGGCGGGGCACGGGGAGGGCACGACTTGGGCGTGGAGTCACCCTCCCCTTGTCGTAATTCGTTGCCTTGGTTACAACCGCTAGGCCATCTTGAACTGTAACTGGGATTGCGCATGCGCAAAATAAAAAACAGATCCAACCAAATCGGAGTTCTTCCACGTCCTTAAGGCGCTAGTTAAGTATAAACGTAAGAGGTTAGGTTAAATGAGAACATCACAAATCATTTTCGTTTCGTTGCGCTCGGTGAGCTCGAGTTTTTGATTGGCAGCCATGGTTCAGGTCGCACAGTCACGCGCGCACTCAGCGTTATCACTTCTGGGGCGGGGTGGGGATGGGGGGTGGGCGCCGATTACACGAGGAAGCCCTCCGGGCCGTTGACGCGTATCTGCGCGCGGATGTTCTGCACGCTGTTCATGATCTTCTTCTGGTGGCCGACGAGCGTGATGCCCAGCTCGGTGAGCTCCTTGACGGTGAGGTTGACGACGGCGTCCATCGACGTCACGCCGCCCGCCTCGAAGTTCTGCAGGTAGCGCGTCATCTTGATCGAGTTGAGCCACTCCTCCACGGAGGTGAAGCTGGTGAGGTCGGGCGCGTCCGCCGCCAGCGGATTCGTCGAACTGTAGCATTGCGAAGCGGAATGAGATCGATGCGCAACGGGGTTGGTCAACGGGCATTGGGCGCTACTAAAATGGCGACTACGGTTTCGTATGGTTGGCAAAGACTCAAAGAAGATAGCAGAAAATGAAGATGAAGAGAGTGTAGGGAAATGGGATTATGGGGTTGTAGTAGAACTGCTGGAGGGTACATTAAAAGCACATCGAAAGCCATCGCACCCAAAAGAACCGTGTCAACGCAACGAAAAAAAAAACAAAGCAAAGAGCGTGTAATACCTTCAAGCGTGAAACATTGGTTAGGTTTTTGGCAAGATGGTGGGTGGAAGGAGGCGTGTAAAGCGACATTCACAAGTTGCTCGTGAACGTAACCCAATTGCCGGTGTCCCCGCTAGTGGTGTTGTAATGCGCCTGCGCCGATGGCCACTCCCCCTCGTCGGACACCGCCCCCCACTGCTGGCTGCCGTTGCGCTCATTGTCGACATCGCACAAGCGGGTTGCGTGGAATTTGTACAAGCTGTCACCGCGACCCACAAAGCCCCACTGATCGGGCAGCTGCAAGTTGCCATCGTCCTCAACATACGCCGGCCGATGGTTAGTCTCCTTGACGTCGAAATCATGTCGCTCTCGAGAGAGGTCGTTGAAGTGCAGCGAATTGAAGCGAGCGAAGTGCTGTTGTGCATGTGTAAAATGCAATGGGGTCTGTTCGAGCTGGCCAATGAGGTAGTCCCGGGTCGTGCGTAGGGGGTAGTGCGACGCGATACAGCCCCCTTGATTGGTGGGATTGCAACTGTGGGTGTGGGCGTTCGAAGGGGCGGCGCTTGAGGGTGTGGCATAGGCGCTTGGCATCAGTGTTTGGTAATAGTTTAATGTTGGTGAATGGCTATAAAACAAACGTGGTTAACGCAAAAATAAACATACAATAACCATCTCTACAACTGAAGCGACATGCGGGTAGTGCAGTGACGGCTTAGTGAGGAAGAGAGTAGAGAGTAGAGAGTGGTTGTGGTAGGTCATACCGGTTTTGAGCGATTTTCCGCAACGTGTCGGGGACCCGGATTAAGCGGTCCAGTGTCTTGACGATCGACTGGAAGGACGGCCGATGCGTTCGTTCCTTCTGCCAGCAATCCAACATTAGTTGGTAGATGGCCTCGGGACAGTCCATTGGTGCCGGAAGCCTGTAGCAGCCTTAATGAGGGCATGCTCAAAGAGAGTGGGTTTTCCACTTACCTATACCCTTTCTCTATACTCTTGATGACGTCCTGGTTCGACCAATTCCAGTATGGACGTTCCCCATACGACATCACCTCCCAGCACACGATACCCATCGACCAGACATCACTCGCCGAGGTGAATTTCCGGAAGGCGATGGCTTCCGGTGCTGTCCATCGAACTGGGATCTTACCACCCTAAAGCAAAATGCTTCCCACATCAGCTTGATCTCGTCGGGGTTATCGGATAGACGTACCCTTGTCGTGTATGCACCCTCTGTGGCACTCTCAATCTCCCTGCTGAGGCCGAAGTCGGCGATCTTGCATACCAGCTGAGAGTTGACGAGGACGTTGCGCGCGGCGAGGTCGCGGTGCACGTAGTTCATATCGCTGAGGTACTGCATGCCGGCGGCGATGCCGCGCAGCATACCGACGAGCTGGATCACCTGGAACTTGCCGTCGTTGGCGCGCAGGAACGTGTCCAGCGAGCCGTTCTCCATGTACTCGGTGATGATCATCACCGGATTCGATTTGGTGACGACGCCCTGCAGGAAGATAACGTTCGGGTGCTCGAACTGGCCCATGATCGACGCCTCGGTGAGGAAGTCGTTGCGCGCCTTGTCCAGCGAGCCGGCCTTCAGGGTCTTGATGGCGACGTCGATATCGGGCCCACCGTTGACCTTCAGCTTGCCCTTGCAGACGTCGCCAAACTCGCCGCCGCCTGGGGACAAGGAGAAGAGGAGTGGTTGCGATTACGGTTACCTTGCATAATTACCAATGATCGCCTCGATGGTGATACAGCCGGCGTCGATCTCCCGTGCGAACTCGCGTACTGCTTGGTTGGGATCTTCGTACGTGTGCGGATCAATGTAGGTGCGCGATGCGCCGATGCCCGTGAAGAGCGGCGTCGTCACTGTAGGAGCAAAACTAGAGTTAGACGCCGCCATCTTGTCGCCCATGGCATAAGAGAGCATGAACACCAGCGCGCAAAAGCATGCAAAACATAAGCCAATGTTACCATTCGTGTGCGTTGTCACAATCGGGGGATTGTCCATGCTATGATGCACTACAATAAACAACAAAACAAATGATAACAGAACAGAACAGAACGTAACGTACACAAACATTGGATGTAGGGGTTTGGAAGGTATTTGAACAGGGCCGGGTTGTTTCACATTTTGG